>JAVJIF010012279.1:0-59778 GCA_038442645.1 Agave tequilana | reverse complement strand
GGAATAAAACAAAATTGTTTTTCATAAACATGAAATTCACATCATATCAAACACTCAAGTTCAATTAGGCATAAATAAGACTCATGAAAAACAAAAAATGAGCAAGCAATAGATGTGAGTGTACAATAAAATATGAAGATCATAAATATGAAAATTAGGCAATAAGCTCAATTATTCTTTAAAACACGAAATCATCAAAACTATCTAATCTTCAGGCATATGTATGTCTAATACAAGCTAAAATATACATACATATCCAAAACTCAACGAGTCCACTAAATGTATATTCATGAAGGCACGTGGCTCAAAAAGATGTATATGTATAGATTAGTTTGAACTAGATAGACATATACATGAGGTTAAACATAAATACATGAAACATGAAAAACTAAATTTCATCACAACAAATTTCATTTCAAGGTATATGTATGAATTGTCAACACAAGAAGTATACATACATATCCCTAAACACAATTTGAGTTCATAATATAGATTTGCATGAAAGGCAATGACTCAAGGGGTATACATGTATACTTAAAGTTTGGCAATACAAACATATACATGAAGTGAAATACACAATCATAAAGCAAATTCAAAATGAGAATACAAGTTTAATATGTATGAATCATCAAAATTAGACTATACTAGCACATCTAATGGGTTCAAATAAGCATTCAATTCCAACTATATATAGATTTATTTGTAGCCCACTCTATGTACAAGTATATAACTAGTCTTAATGAAAACTAACACTTAAACATATATTCAAAACATGAAGCATCAAAAACACATATAAAAATCATCATGATAAAAGTCATCATGAAAAACTAAAACATGATTATTATGTGAATTCACATGTATTAGATTCATGATGTACATTATAGCTTAAACATAAGTGAGAACACTAAGTATGGGATCATATAAGCATGTGTGTCTCAAATACTATATATGTATGTCAAGGATCTAATAAACATGGAATGAACATACTAATCCATAGACATCAAAAACATGCTACAAACAAAGAATGTTAAAAGCATGTAATAAATAATACGGAGTTAGGAATTGTTACCAAAACCTAGTGGGCAACTCTCCTTGTCTCCAAAACTTGGTGGTCCTCTCCACCATCTCTTCCCTTGAAAGTGATGCATCCAATTGATTTCCTTTAAGTCCGGAACGCATCCACTCCAAGTGCTATCACTCTCACGTCATGTGAGAGCCCACACCTACATCAAAAATAATAGGAGGGGTGGTCTTTGGTACCCACATCTTGTTGGGTCCATGGGGTTAGTCCCTTCTCTAACCCAAACAAATTTCTTTGCTAATTTGAAATATTTAATCTATCATAACAAAATTTAGCAAGATGGCCCTTACGACCACAATGTGTACTAGTGTACATATGAGCATACATGGTGTGATGGTGTCCGTGAGGAGCATGTGTATGCCGTGGAGGGTGTGCATGCATAGAAGATGGAACTTGTTTCTTTCGAACCAAGGATTCCAAGCGTGTATGGTTCTTAGCACATTGGCTCATAGTGGAGCCCAAACAATCTACTCTCTTCTTTAGCATACAAATATCTTCATTAATCCTAGAAGAAGATGTACATGCATTAGTAGACTAGATGAAGAAGCTACACTAGCATGGCAAACATGTGCATCCATCTTATTTTGCAAAACAATGTTTTTCTTTAAACACACATCTAAATCATTTGAAATAGAAATAATTTATTTTTCAAATCAACATTCTCTTTATAACAAAATCTACTTTTGAAGACAAATTTTCATTTTTCTTCAAAAGATTTTCACAATCATTTTACATTTTAAAACTTTATTTTCCTTAAGTGCAAGTTCTAATTGAGATCTCAATGAATCCCTTTCATTATAGACCTCAACCTTCTCTTGCAAAACAATATCAAGTCTAGATTGTAAACACTTATTTTCTTTTTCAATTCCTAGACTTTTCTTTTCAAAATCTTATATTTTCTATAAGTTTTTCACAACAATTGAAAGTTCTTCATTTATAGCATGGACATCAATATGATCATTTGAAGAACTAGAACAATCATCACTATCATAGTGGGATTCCGAATGTACCTCAAAGGAGTCATTCCCTTGGACCATGAAGCATTGAGAATCGGATTCTCCACTAAATTCCTCCGGTTGATTTGGCACTTGAAGCTTGGAGGTGGTGGTTGTTGTCAATTTGTTCCACACTGCAAAGGCGGAATCAAAGTTAGAAACACATAAGAGATAATCTTTAGGAAGAGTGCTTCTAATGGCCTCTAGGGCTTGTGCATTGGCCCCTATATGATTACCATCACCAAGATACATCTCTTGGTGGCGGCAAGGAAGACATGCAAACCTAGGGTCTTTAGGTACATGGACATCCTATACTTCCAAACATCAATGTTGGAAGGGTCAAAGCTAGGAGGGGTCATGAAGTCCATGGTAAACTATATATGAATGTGCAAACAAACAAATGCAAATGAGATTAGCAAGCAAATGAATCACTCCTAGGATGTTAAGCCTAAGTATCAGGAGCACTAGCTCTGATACCAATTGAAAAACACCTAGAGGGGGGGTGAATAGGTGTAAGTGCTAATCTAAGAAACTAAATGCAAACTAAGTGCGCTAAATGCGGAAGCTAATGCAAATTATGCACAAACTAATACAATACAACAAGTGTAGCCGAATTCCCCTTGCGAGGCTCTGGACTAACTCCCCTTGATTCCCCTTGAAATGGGTTGAGGCGCTATGTGAAGCTCTTGTTGGATGAGTACAAGTTAGGCACACACACACAAGCAATCCAAGCAATAAGAAATATGTGCACACACAATCAAGCCAAGCAATCAAGGATAAATTACAATATGAAAGATGCAAGGCAACACAAGCAATGTATATAATATGAATGCTATGAAAGTATGATGCTTGTATGAAATGATGCTTTGCACAAATATAAGAGAGAGAGTTAGAGAGACAATGGATCAAAACGCAAACACCAAGATTTGTTCGAGGTTCGAGCACCTTGCTCTACATCCCCGCCTACACACCGTGTAGGATTTCCACTATCTCAACTCCCACCGAGGGAACCTCTACCGAAGAGGATTTCTTACAACTCTAGGAGTACCTAACTCCTCTCTCAATACAACCTCCACCGAGGCCAACAACAACCAACAACAACACCTCTACCAAAGAGGCTCACAACCAATCTCAATCACCTCACACTTGAGGGATACAAACCAATCACCCGATCACCTCTACCTAAGAGGGATACAACAAGAATAAGGGTGTACAACTTAGAGGTTACAAACAACAACCTCAACTCTCTCTTTCTTTCTTTTTCCACAAAACAAGGATCCTTATAGTTAGGATAGAAGATAGCTCAAGTGTGGAAAACTAGGTGTTTGGAAAACTAGCAACAAAGAAAATCACTTGGGAAAATCCTTCCAAAAGATATAGAATGAAAACCAAGACAAATCTCCCAAAATATTCTTTTCTTGATTTTTCCAAAAACCTAAAACAATAAAGATTGAAGAATTAAAGCCCAAACACTTTTGAAAACTTGTTTTAAAAACTCTAGAAACCAGAAATTTTTCTCCTTAAAAAACTTGGCCAAAATCCCCAAAGAGATGGGGTTTATATAGCCCCTATACAAAACTAGCCGTTAGGCTGAGTTTGGCAGTCTGACAGACTGCCGTCGACCGCCAACGGTCAGAAATGTGACCGTTGGGCAATAGCGGTCGACCGGCCCGGTCGACCGATAAAACCCGAGAGCAGAGCTCTCAACTCGGTCGACCGTCCCGGTCGACCGTGTCTGTGCCTAAACAGACGTGCACGTCTGTGCACATCGGTCGACCGCCCGGTCGACCGGCCCTTGGTGCGGTCGACCGTGACGGTCGACCGACCAGCCTGTCAGCCAGTCCTCAGTTCTGCACAGATACGGGATTTGAAAATAGGTCTTTTCACTCAATAAAAATCTCATAAATTCACAGTAAATCTAAAAAATAGTTTTAATCACAATAAAACTGTTTTTCTAAAATATGTTTTTTCTAAAACTTGTTTTATCATTTTATGTTGAAAACCAAACTTGTGATAAAAATTTCAAGACATATATCAACATATCAATTCATTTTTGTGTCTTGCAAATTTATCAAAAACAAAACCTTATATTTGTCAAACTTGATTTTTTCAAAACATGAATAGGGATATCAAAATAAGTTTGTTTACCAAGTTAAAGCATGTATGTATAAATAGAAACATCTACTATACATATGACATATGTAAACTTGTTTTGATCAACTATTCATAAAAACCAAATATCAAATCATAAAACGTGAGTGTTTTGTGTTTACTTGAGCATATCAACTAAACTAAGCTTTACAAATGGATCTAAAATTCTATCTAACTAGATACCTAAGTCTTCTTGACGATCTTCATCTTCAAGTAGACTTGCTCCAAAACTCCGTGATTCTCCAAGTGCAAAGGTATGATCTTTAAGTTTTGGCACCGGAATCATCATGAATAGCTTCTAATCATCTTGTTGAAGCTAATCACCAACTTAATATCCTGTTAATGATCTGAAACTTAGAAACACAAGAATATTAGTAAACATAACTACATGAGTGTTGATCATCATCAAAACTAGAGTGGAAGGCCATTGGGCCAACAATAACTACATGAGTGTTGATCATCATCAAAACTAGAGTGGAAGGCCATTGGGCCAACAGCTATGCACAGGCGGATCTGGGCACAGGCGAGCCTACGCGCAGTGAGGTTATGCACAAGCGGAGCTAGGTACAGATGAGCCATGCGCAAGTGAGGCCACGTATATGCGAGGCCACACATAGGCGAAGCTAGAGCAGCGCTAAGCGCTAACACGTGTGGTAGAGCTATCGCTCGCAGTGAAGTTAGTACATAGAGCGATCACTAATGCTCGCGGCAAGCCTAACACTCACGGCAAGGGCATCTGAATTACTAAAGTATGCGGCGAAGCCACACTCATCATGAAGCTATACGCTAGCGGTGAAGTTAGCGTATGAACGCTTGCTAACGCTCACAACGAAGCTATGATCGAGCAGAACTAGCGGTAAAGCGCTGAGCTCTAAGCTGGCCTACCAGGCGAAGCTAATAAAGTCCGAAGGTTGAAGGAAAAGCTCGAAGGCTGAACATTAGGGTCACCCAATCAAAGAGTATGCATTAGTACTCGCATGAAGAAAGTAAAAATACTCACAGGAAACAGTACTCGTCTAACGAGCACTAAGAGGCACAGTGAAGACGATGGTAGACTCCAGTGGTGAAGCTCCAGTAGAGCTAGCGCATAAAGCACAAAGAGGAGGAGCTCGACTGTGAGGGGGGAGGAGGGGGGAGAGAGAGAGCGTAAGAGAGAGGAATAAGAAGGATAGAGAGAGAACAAGAGAGAATTGAGAGAGAAAGAGAGAGTAAGAGAGAACAAAAGAGAGAGAGAATAAAAAGGGGAAAGAGAATGAGGAAGACAAAGAGAGGGACATAGAGAGGGCAAGGGAACGAGAGAGGAGAGAGATAGAGAGAGTGAGAACAGGGGAGGGGGGAGAGGGAGTAGGAGAATGTAAGAAAGAGAGAGGGAACAAGAGGGAGATAATAAGAGAAAGATAGAGGGAGGATGCGGTCAGCAGGGTAGTGCGCAGCTTAAGGGAAGGAGGAGGCAGAGGGAGTGGTTTGCACAGTGGAGAAGGAGGAGAAGGGCAGGTGGCACTGATAGAGGAGGTCATGGTGCAACCAGGGGGAGAAGGAGGAGAGGGGGGAGAGGGCGGCAGTTGGGCTGGGTGTCAATGCCAGGTGGAGGAGGAGGGATGGCACGGCCTAGAGGAAGGAGGGTGGAATGATGGTGGTTGGTGGCTTGGTGATGGCTGAGGTGGTGGTGTCGGCGACCAAAAAGGGAGAGGAGAGAGAGAGAGGTGAGTGAGAGAGTAATGGAGAAAAATGAGAGGTAGAGAGTGAGAGAGATATAAGGGGAAAGAAAGAGATGCACGTGAGAGGGGGGAGTGGGTGAGATGGAGATAGAGGTGGTTAAGACAGGAGAGGGAAGTGCAGGGGGGGTATGGCCTACAGGTGGGGAGCCAGAGGAAAGAGAAAAGAAAGAAAGAAAAAGAAAAAAAAGGAAAAAAGAAGGAAAAAAAGGAAAAGAAAAAGAAAGAAAAAAGTAGGTTGGGCTCAAAGTATAGGGCTTGGGCTGGGTCCAAATATCAAACCCAAAAATAAATGAAGGGAAAAAAAGATACAGGTTAAAAATCGGAATACGCGTTTGGGTATGTATTCCAAGATTGGGGTGTTACAGAGGCCCATAGCAAAATGGTGTTGGTATTCTTGATCAGTTGTTGCTAAAATGCGAGAGAAAACTAGGACAACGAGTCAGGAATAAGGGTATCCATCATGTGCAATTATTCTTACTATGCAAACATAAGGAAACTTTTGAATAGACCAATCACCTTGGGGAGTATTTTGAAGAGCCTCATGAAGTTGGAATTCACAGCAGCAACACCGTCAAGACAAACATGCTACTGAGAGCTAGCCATTTTTCTAAAGAGGAGTCAAACCTGCTAATAGATAGGTGATCAGAATAGTAGCAAAGCATGATATAGGCCATGATCTGTTGGTTAGTGTGAATTAACCATGCATAAGTTACTGCTGGATTATTATTAGTGATAATCAAAGTTGAAGATGCTTGTGAAAATACACCTAGAGGGGGGTGAATAGGTGTATAGCTAATCTAATGACAATTGATGCGGAATTTAAAAACTAATAGAAACACACTATGTGTAACCAAAGAGTGTAGCCGAATTCCCCGTGAAGGGCTCTGGACTATCTCCTCTAAATTCCTCTTAATAAGAGTTGAGGTACTATATGAAGCTCTCTTGGTTTAACACAAGTATGGACACACATAAACAATACCAAGCTTATATGTATGATATGAACAATATGAAATAATGCAAGGTATAAAAGAGAGAGTTAAGAGATAGAGGACCATCGCAAACACCGAGATATGTTTCGAGGTTCGAGCCACTGCTCTACGTCCCCGCCTTCACACAGAAGGATTTCCACTATACGTCCACACAGGACCTCCCACACATGGAACCTCCACCGAGGATTTGACAAATACAAACGAGGAGTACACAACTCCTCTCTCCAATAAAATCACCTCTACACAAGAGGCAAGACACAACAACTATCACCTCACACAAGAGGGATAAGGCACTAAGTCAAATAACAATCACCTCTTCACTAAGAGGGACAAGGCACAAAATCAAACCAACCACAATCACCTTTATACAAGAGGGATAATAACAAACCCAAATCACAACCTCCTCTACACTTAAAGAGAAAGGCACAAAGTCAAAACAAAGAGAAAGTTACAATCTTGGTGATCTCAAAGACCACAAACAACCTTGGTGACCACAAAGACCACAAACCAATTTTTCCACAAAAACAAGATCCTATAGATAGGATATAGATGATAGCTCAGTGTGAGAAAACAAAGTGTTTGGAAAAAAGAAAAACACTTGAGAAAATCTCCAAATAGATATTAAAATCAAGATCAAAACTAATTCCAAAAGACTCTCTTTTCTTTGAATATTCCAACACTTTAAAATAAATAAAAAGATAAATATTTTTGCCCAAAAAACTCTTTAAAACTCTTACTGAAAAACACTTGTAAGATAGGAAAAATACTCTTGAAATTCTTGTAGAAAACCCCAAGAGGGGACTATTTATAAGCCTTAAAAAAACTCTGCCCGTTGGCAGCAGGAAAGGGCAAAAATGCCCTTCCGGTCGACCGACGCAACGGTCATATTTCTGACCGTTGTGTCTCCGGTCAACCGCTCGGTCGACCAGGCCAAGCCATCGGTCGACCGCCCGGTCGAACGGTCAGCACCCGAGAGTTGGGTGCTTTTAGTCAGTCGACGTGCGTTCGACCGGCCTACTATGGCTGGCCTGTGCACGTCTCTCGTGCACATCAGTCGACAGGTCCAATCGACCGATCCCTGATCCGGTCGACCGTTCCGCTCGACCGCCAGCAGATCTGACTGGGTAATATGGGCATTAAAACTTGGTTTTTTTAATCTCAATAAAATCCCATAAAATCACATAAATTTCACAAAATAAGTTCTTGTAAGATCTTTGAACAACAAATATGTTTGACTAAAATTCAACATATATTACAAACAATTTGAACTATTTTTGTGATATTGAAATTTGGTCTTTAAACAAAAATGGTATTTTCCAAAAACTAAACTTTGAAATGGAAAACTGTTTCTCCAAACTCATATGGATACAAAAACAAGATATTTAAACTCTTTTGAAACATAGAGTGTATGGATAGAATCCAATACACATGTAATATATATATATATATATATATATATATAATATATATATATATATATATATATATATATATATATATATATATATATATATATATATATATGTTTTTGACATGAAATCCAAAACCGGTTAAATCGAAAAACAAACATATCAAAACTTGTGTGTGTATGTGAACTTGAGCATATCAATACTATCTACCTTTACACAAGATCTAAACATACTGAACTGAAATCTTCTTGTCTCCAAGCCGACTCAATCCAAACGCGATCCAACGAGCTTGACTCCAACCGAGTGCTAGATGCGATCTTAACGTGCGAGCTCTTGAATCTACATGTGTTAGCTCCAAAACTCCTTTATTGAAGCCAAACACCTACTAAGATCTTGATCAAATATCTGAGAATAAATAAACACAAGATCATTAGTAAACTATAGGTATATGAGTTAATAATCACCAAAACTAGAGTGACGGGCCTTTGGGCCAACAACTTGATATAGAGTACCCAGCAAAAAGTAGTAGCGGTGGCAAGATGATAGTGAAGAGAGCCATCAATATACCTCTAGAGTGCAAAGCCTTGAATATTATACTGTAGGTAAGTGCCCATGTAATGTAACTTTGGCACTTGTGACTTGCACATCGAGGGGTGAGAAGGTGTAATGACCCTATTTTGTTCAGGATTGCACTGTTCGAAAGATTGGGACAAGTCATAGAGTCAACGAACTATATCAATTGGGATATCTTCATCATCCTGTTTCTTCACCTGTTGATTTTGGACTTTCCACTTTTGATCTCTGACATTGTCATTTAGGTTCTATGTTATGTTCTCGTTTATAGATTTTATTTGATTCTAGTGTGTTAGGCTCATTTCCTTTTTCCTATTTATCAAACTGTAATGGTTTTTGGTTATTTAATTAAGTTGTTTTACCATTTCATCTAGTAAGCATATAGTTTCAGTGCCTTTTGATTTAGTTCATTCTGACATCTAGGGGCTTGCTCCTTTATCATCTCTTTTGGTTATTGATATTATGTTAATTTTTTTAATGATTTTCTCATTATGCTTTGATTTATCTTATGTGTGCATGTTTAAATATTTTGCACATTTACACTTAATTCACAGACATGGTTTCCACTCAATTTAATAAATGTGTAAAGTATTTAGATCTAATGTGGTCATGCATATGTTTCTTTCTTGATACAAAATATTTTTAGATTTCATAGTACCCCAACTCACAATCTTGTCCACACACTCGAATAAAATAGACATTTATAAGCCTTAAAAAAACTCTGCCCGTTGGCAGCAGGAAAGGGCAAAAATGCCCTTCCTTCGACCGAACGCAACGGTCATATTTCTGACCGTTGTGCCTCCGGTCAACCGCTCGGTCGACCAGGCCAAGCCATCGTCGACGACCGCCCGGTCGAACGGTCAGCACCCGAGAGTTGGGTGCTTTTAGTCAGTCGACGTGCGGTCGACCGGCCTACTATGGCTGGCCTGTGCACGTCTCTCGTGCACATCAGTCGACAGGTCCAATCGACCGACCCCTGATCCGGTCGACCGTGCCGCTCGACCGCCAGCAGATCTGGCTGGGTAATATGGGCATTAAAACTTTGTTTTTTTAATCTCAATAAAATCCCATAAAATCACATAAATTTCACAAAAATAAGTTCTTGTAAGATCTTTGAACAACAAATATGTTTGACTAAAATTCAACATATATTACAAACAATTTGAACTATTTTTGTGATATTGAAATTTGGTCTTTAAACAAAAATGGTATTTTCCAAAAACTAAACTTTGAAATGGAAAACTGTTTTCTCCAAAACTCATATGGATACAAAAACAAGATATTTAAACTCTTTTGAAACATAGAGTGTATGGATAGAATCCAATACACATGTAATATATATATATATATATATATATATATTATATATATATATATATATATATATATATATATTTATATATATATATATGTTTTTGACATGAAATCCAAAACCGGTTAAATCGAAAAACAAACATATCAAAACTTGTGTGTGTATGTGAACTTGAGCATATCAATACTATCTACCTTTACACAAGATCTAAACATACTGAACTGAAATCTTCTTGTCTCCAAGCCGACTCAATCCAAACGCGATCCAACGAGCTTGACTCCAACCGAGTGCTAGATGCGATCTTAACGTGCGAGCTCTTGAATCTACATGTGTTAGCTCCAAAACTCCTTATTGAAGCCAAACACCTACTAAGATCTTGATCAAATATCTGAGAATAAATAAACACAAGATCATTAGTAAACTATAGGTATATGAGTTAATAATCACCAAAACTAGAGTGACGGGCCTTTGGGCCAACAACTTGATATAGAGTACCCAGCAAAAAGCAGTAGCGGTGGCAAGATGATAGTGAAGAGAGCCATCAATATACCTCTAGAGTGCAAAGCCTTGAATATTATACTGTAGGTAAGTGCCCATGTAATGTAACTTTGGCACTTGTGACTTGCACATCAAGGGGTGAGAAGGTGTAATGACCCTATTTTGTTCAGGATTGCACTGTTCGAAAGATTGGGACAAGTCATAGAGTCAACGAACTATATCAATTGGGATATCTTCATCATCCTGTTTCTTCACCTGTTGATTTTGGACTTTCCACTTTTGATCTCTGACATTGTCATTTAGGTTCTATGTTATGTTCTCGTTTATAGATTTTATTTGATTCTAGTGTGTTAGGCTCATTTTCCTTTTTCCTATTTATCAAACTGTAATGGTTTTTGGTTATTTAATTAAGTTGTTTTACCATTTTCATCTAGTAAGCATATAGTTTCAGTGCCTTTTGATTTAGTTCATTCTGACATCTAGGGGCTTGCTCCTTTATCATCTCTTTTTGGTTATTGATATTATGTTAATTTTTTAATGATTTTTCTCATTATGCTTTGATTTATCTTATGTGTGCATGTTTAAATATTTTGCACATTTACACTTAATTCACAGACATGGTTTCCACTCAATTTAATAAATGTGTAAAGTATTTAGATCTAATGTGGTCATGCATATGTTTCTTTCTTGATGCAAAATATTTTTAGATTTCATGGTACCCTAACTCACAATCTTGTCCACACACTCAAATAAAATAATATCGCTGAGAGAAAGCATATTCACATTCTCGACATTATTAGAGCATTCTCGACAATCGCTTCCTTCCTTGATACTTTTGAGCAGAAGATTTTTTATTTTCCAATTTTCTTATTAACATATTTCATCCTTCTTATCCAATGACACTTTGCCATATTTTATGACATTTTTACTCTCGGCTTGATTATTTCCTCCTTTGTAAATTTGGTTGTATTTGGTTTGTCCTTCTCTTCATTCAAGGATGTGTTGAGCTTTCCTCTTGTACAATCAAATACATCTTTTTTAGGGATAGCTGTAATCATAAAGGTTATTGTTGTTATGAACTTGCTAAATGCTGACTTTGTGTTGATTGTCGTATTACTTTCTTTGAAAATGTTCCCTAGTACAGTAATTCATAAGAATTTGATCTCTTTTTCCTCTAATCGTTAATTTTAAGTCTGCCTCTACTTCCCTTCGTACACTCACATTTGCACCAAATATTCCTACTATCATTCCCACTTTTGTTACTATGCCTATGTCTATTGAATCTTTGTCCCCCGGATCTTCAACAGATGCCCTTCCTTCAAGGATGTTATGACTAATGTTCCCTCTATGGTTATTCTATCTTCTTTGGGTGATCCCCTTCGCAATCCTTCTAAGAGATCGACACTCTCTCGCGTGATATATATCTTGCATGATCATTTGTTATTTCAAGAGTTTGTTTCTTTTCTTACTTCTATACATTCTTCATAAAATCATATTTTGAGGTCATTAAGTATCCAAAACGGTAATAGATGATGGATGAAGGACTACAGGCCTTTCATCGCACCCACACCTTGGATCTTGTTCCTTTGCCTTCATGTCTCAAATGGTAAGTTGCAAATGGATATATAAGATTGTTATTTTTTTTGATGATTCTGTAGAATGATAGAAAGCTAGCCTGGTGGCTTGTGAGTTTTTATAAGAATATGTCATTGACTCTGAAGAGATCTTTGTTCTAGTGGCAAAGATGACCTCTTCTCACACTCTTATTAATGTTGCTAAGACTCATAAATGATCATTATTTCAGATGGATGTTATGTATACCCTTCTTAATGGTGATATCTTCCATGTTGGCAACATGCAACCTCTTCCTTGGGGGGTTTCTCTCTTGGGTCTGTTTATTAACTTCATACTACTATCTATGGTCTCAAAAAGGCACTTTATGCTTGATTTGAGTGATTTCATTGGTCTCTCTCTCATCTTCCGACTTCACAGAGAGTTATAAAGATTATGTCACTTCCTATCGTATATCACCTTAGGACCGTATTCTTTTTGTCTATGTTGATGGCATGCCTATTAGCGAGAGTGATGTGACTATTACTACCTCTCTTATCTATCTCTGGAGTCATTTCAAGGTGAAGGATATTGGTCTTCTGCATTATTTCTTAAGTATGAGGTTCCCACTCTTCCCGGGGATTGCTTCTCTCAAATCAGAAGTATTTCATACATTTTAAGTGTGTCACTCTTAGTAGCTGCACATGTATTTTGTATTCTTTTCATTACATTTCTACATTTATCGTATAATAAATCTGTTAATTTTCTTGTCTTAAATGTAAATTTTGCAGAAGATAATCATGGGGAGAAAGAGAATAAAATTAAATAAATATCAATTAAAGTCAGATTTAACTAGATCTATTTGGTTAGAGGAGGATGATCTCAAATTCAGTTGTTTAAATTTAGATTTTGATGAATCAAATCGATTAATCAAAGATCAACAAAGATATTTTCAAAATCAGAAGCTCAAACAGAAAATCCACTTGAAAAAAGAGAAAAAGGATCAAACCAGACATCTCCTCCCCCTGGATATGGTCAGTTGGCCACATCCAGACCGCGGATCTGCAGCTGCGGCCAAAGCCTTAGATCAATAGCTTTTCTATTGGGATTGGGAGAGCATTTGCTCCCCCTATCTGCTCACGCTCTCCCCTCTTGTTTTCCCTATAAATACTAGAAAATTTGCAGTGAGAGGGACCGAATACTAGTTTAAGTTTCT
Source organism: Agave tequilana (assembly GCA_038442645.1). Taxonomy (NCBI): domain Eukaryota; kingdom Viridiplantae; phylum Streptophyta; class Magnoliopsida; order Asparagales; family Asparagaceae; genus Agave; species Agave tequilana. The sequence continues at coordinate 46,285 of JAVJIF010012279.1, read as the reverse complement.
TACTTTATTTTTAAATTTTAGGATCATTATTAGATAGCCTATATAAAGTTGTATCTCATTTTTCTTTTTGTAGTTCAGTCTAAAAATAAGTGAGAGAGAGGAAAAGAGTGTGTAATTGACCATGTTCCCACAAGAGCAACACACACGAACCCTCAAGCTCGCCGAGGCCACAACCTCTACAACTCCTTCAAATTTAAAGGTGGAACACTTGTGATCACTTCTCTTGATCACAAAAATAAACTCTCTTACAAAAAGAATCATAGAGGATGAATATAGCATTGGAAAGCTCAAGTTTGTGTAAGAAAAACGAGATAGAGTTGTGGTGAAAAACTCAAAAAATTCTTTAAAAAACTCAAGAAAAATATTCCTGATAAAACTTTTTTGATAAGGAAGTTAGCCCAAAAACTTGTTGAAAAACTTCTGTTGGAGATGGAAAAATGGCTCTTGAAAACTCTTCAAAAATCTTTCCTAAAACAAGCCAAAAGATCCTTTATTTATAGGGGATCAAACACCAGCAGTTATGGCTCAAACTCTAGTCACAATGGCCTATCGGTTGACTGCCCGGTCGAGCAACCAACGGTTAAATTTTTGACCGTTGGAGTCTGGCGGTCGACCGACTTCAGACCCAGACTGTGCAATAGATCAACTTTGAGCACAGTTTTGATGCCTAAAACTTTAGAATTTGAAAATATGTATATAGGATAACTTTGTAGATCCTGAAGTCTTCTAAAGTAACTTAAATCAAATCAATTTCTTTTCGGAATAGAAAGTTATCAATAAAATACTAAAAGGTGTCAAACCAAAAACTATAAATTGCTTTTAGAACAAGAACAGACTCCAACCCAATATTTGACATCTTTAACATTTTAATCAAAAACTAATTATTGAATAAGAAATGTAGCTCTGAAAGTTATATTTGAAATTCAATTTAAATCATATTGAATGAATACAAGAATAAAAAGTTATAAATAGAAATCTACAAGAGTGTCGAGCAGATCAGTAGAACGGTCGGCTGCCAGATCGACCGAGAAAGCCCGAGAGCTCCGCAAACTCAGTCAGTCAATTAGTTGGTCGGCTGATCTATACTGTGATTGACCGGTTGGTCGTCCAAGCTTAAGTTACATGGGCTTGTGTACGTCTTGTGCACGCCCGTCGACCGCGACCGGCACAGCCTTTTGTCGACCGCAAGCAGCCCAAAAATAGTTTTAACAACTTTTTTAAAATACATCTTAAATTCCATAAAATCTCTATAAAATTCACAAAAATAACTTCATTAAAATACTTTGAAGTACAAATATGTGTGATTAAAAATCGACGCATATTACAAACATGTGACGTATTTTTGAGACAAAGAATTATAAAGCTTAAAACAAAAATCGTATTTTTTGAAAAACAAAATTTTGTGTGTGTATGCTTGAGTATTTCACAACTAATTTATGCTTTACATTTTATCTAAAAAATTTTAACACTTACAAACATGATACAAGTCTTGAAAATCTTCTCTTGAAAAACGTCTTCTCCATCTTGACTTTGTCCAAACTTGATCCATGAGGTAGACTCCTCTTTGAGTACTTGATACAATCTTGAAGCGTGAACTCTTAAATTAACACGTGCTAGCTTCAAAACTTGACTTCGAATCTTTTATTGAAGCTAAACACCGACTAAGATCTTAATCAAATATCTAAAACTAAATAAGTACAAGATCATTAGTACTATAACTACATAAGTTAATCATTATCAAAACTAGGTTGCTAGACCTTTGGGCCAACAATTGACCATCCCTTTAGGCTAAATCATATGATTGGTAAATCCACGCAGAGGTTGATTATAAGGAATGACAGTTGAATCATTGATCTTTAGATGCACTTTTGCTGTGCTAAACAACTATAGTACAGTACATGCATCTAATGAACTTTCGGAATCGATAAAGATTCTTTGAATCTTTCATCGGTTAATCATCACCAAAATCACTAGCTATTTTTTTGTTTGAAGAGCCACTTTTCTGACGATCTTTTTTCAAGGGACAGAATATTCACTCTCTCCCAAGTTCACTTATCCTTCTTTGAAGTGGTAACTAACTTGAGCATTTGAGGGGTATTGTTGGAGCAATCCATCCCCCAGCTGACCCTTCTTCATCTTGCAGGTTTACTGATTCAGATCCCGTGGAATTTAGGATGCATCATTGGTGCTTTCATTAAGATCTTGAATCTCATCTTCTTTCAGAAAAACAATGCGGAAGCAATACACCATCTGAGGATCTAAAATAGTGATGCTAACTTTACCGAAATTTTTTGTTGAAGCTAAACACCGACTAAGATCTTGATAAATATCTGAAACTTAAATGAACACAAAATCATTAGTAGTATAACTATATGAGTTAATCATCATCAAAACTAGAGTGATGGGCCTTTGGACCAACAATCTCCCCCTTTTTAATGATGACAAAACTCATGAAGTTATATTTGCATGAATTAAAGAAAAGCTTCATAGAAGCTCCTCCAAACTCATGCATAGCAAAAACAATAAGGATATTTAATAAAAACTCATCTCATAAACAAAACAATCATATATGAATAAACAACAAATATCAACCATGCATATATAAACTCTCTAAATTCTTCTCCTCATTTTTGTCAATTCATCAACAAAGGGGTGAAGATAAACAAACAATATAAATGTATATGCGATATACATTCATGAAGAGGAGAGACGTTAAGTTAACTCCTCCTACATACATGCATTACATAGAGAAGGATGACTAGACCCTAACCCATATAAAGCATAATATACAATGTATAAGCGGAGATGTTAAGTTCTCCCTACACACGTGTACCTCATAAAGAGAAAAGTCAAACTCCTCAATATGTAAAATACACTCAACATGAATCAAAATATAGAGGAGTATTAAACTCCCCTTGCATATAAGCAATACATATCAAAACAAATTTTGAAAGAAAATTTGATGCCACTTTTTAACAAATTTTGAAATTTCTTGAAGTCAACAGACTAAATTTTGATACCAATTGAAAACAAATAGTAGTTGAAAAAAATGTTGGTACCTCTTGTAAATAAAAAAAAATTTAAGATACCAATAGTAGATTTTGATACCAATTGAAGGTGAAACATGAAATACATTTTGATAAAAAAAATACCAATTGAAATTAATGCATAAACTTGTAAATATACCAATTAATATTTAGAAATAAATCAAGCTTAGAATAAAATAATTTATGCTTTATAATATGTATGACAATACAAAATAAGTACAATCAAAATCATATATATGTATAAATAAAAATACCACTTGAGATTTGAAGCTACATATATAAGAAAAACTAGTATGAATATAAAAAAATGAAATAACATGAAGATCATGTGTATAACTCAAAACAATTCACCCTTATCATGCACATGTTAAAAAGATAGTCATTAAAGAGCATACAAGGCATGGTCGTCCAACCAACCACCCTTAAGTGGTAGGAGTTTTCAAAAGTAAGAGTTTAAAAATAATTTAACATGTTTGAAAACTCTAAAAATTTAAGAATCAAGAAACAAGTTTAAAATAATTTTTGAAAAACTAGTTAAAGCTCCTTTAAAATATAAAACCAAATTATATATTCCATGAAGCATTGCTAAGTACAAAAAAATTGTCACTCAAGATCTATAAGGCTCATAAAATAAAGTCATGAGTAAATAAAAATAATATGAGTGCACAAGAATCATGTGAATAGTATATTCATTAATAAATCAATAAGGCTCAAAATAAACTAAAATTTCACCTAGAGGGGAGTGAATAGGTGAATAGATAATCAAATAAAAATTTTAGACAATTTAATATGAAATAATTCAACCAATCACTCAAAATAAGACTTGAAGCCGGATTCCCCGTGAAGGGCTCTAAACTCCTTCTCGTGATTCTTCTAGATAAGATTGAGGTGCTCAATTGCTATCTTATTGAGATGATTATTGATCGACAAGAATAAATGAATGAAAATAAGTAAATAGAGACAATAAAGCAATCGCAAACACAAAGATTCGTTCTGAGGTTCGAGCCACCACTCTACTCTCCGCCTTCACCATCGTGAAGGATTTCACTATCCACTATTGTATCCTCTACAAAAAGATCTCATAACAAGGAATTACAACCACTTAGAGTACACAACTCCCCAACTCAACCTCTACACTAGAGGCAGCACAAAGCTAATTGAGATAACAAGCTCTGGGTGATCAAGAGATCACAAACACTCTCTTTGCAACTCTCTAACAAAAATCCTATAGAGTAAAATGTAAACTTGAAGCTCAAGGATGTAAATAAGAGTGAAAATCAGAAAACAAAGATTTTAAGAGCAGAAAAACTCAATTAAAACTTTGAAAATAAGAGCACAAAAGAAACTTGAAACTTTTTCTCTTTGAAAACAAAAACTAGATTTTCAATAGAATTTGTTATTGTGAAATATTCGATCCTAATGACCCTTTATATAGATTTTAGAAAAATACTTTTAGAATAATTTTACCATGTCTAAGAGGAAGAAATTGACCTTAGAAATTTAACTTTTCATGTTTTAAAAGAAACATGTTTAAAAACAAATTTAAAAGAATTGGCCATTACTGCCAATCTGACAGTCTCTCGGTCGACCGGCCGGTCGACTGGCCATTCAAAAAAATTTGACCGTTGGCTCTCGGTCGATCGACCATCGATCGTGATAACCGAGACCAAACTAGTTACAGTCGGTCGACCGTCCAGTCGATCGCATTAAGGGACCAGTCGACTGGTCGGTCGACCAGGAATGTGCACAATATGCACACCCTAATTGCCAGAGGTTCGATCGACCATTTGGCCGACCGTTCCGACCTGTAATAGGCACGGTCGACAGCTTGGTCGACCGATCTAGACCAAAAACTAGGTCAAAATAATTTTTGAAGATAAAAAAATTTTCAAATAAATTTTGTTTTAATTTTGGAAGAGAGAAGACATGTATAGTCATGAGATACATGTTCTAAATTGAGATAGAAATTTTTAAGAAAATGTGGAACAAGTATCAAAACTAAACATGTCAAAACCATACTTTTGAAAACGTACACTTTTGTGTGTGTATATCTTTGAACCTCAAATCTATATTCTACTCTTTTACAAACTAGTTTCTTACAAGGTTCTAATCAGCTATAAGAATCTTCAAGCGGGCTTCTCTGATAGTGATGTTTGAGCGATGCTGAGTGCTTTGAGCTATGATCCCATTCTTAAATACTCTTGAGTCATCAATACCTTCCTTTAGAGAAAGAAACCTGTTAGATCTTTTTGAACCCTGTTAGATCCTTTTATACCCTAAAATACACTCTTGAACTTGATTAGTATCGAATAACTTCATATGCTTTGTTATCATCAAAACACAAACAGGGGATTGTACCCTTTGGACCAACAATCTCCCCCTTTTTGATGATGACAAAACATATGAGCTATTTAAAAAAAAATCTAGGAAAGAGCTTTGTAAAAACTCTCCCTTAAGTTATGCTAGCTATCAAGTACAAGATATCAACAAGTTATATAATAAAGGCATTGTATAAGAGCATGATCAAATAAATACCAATAAATACTCATAAATACACTTAAATACTTCTCCTCCTTTTTGTCATACATCAAAAATGGTAAGCAAAAACATCCAAAAATTAAAACATATGTAGATTTTATCAGAAGGAAAACTCATGAATTAATAATACAAACATTTAGCTCTCTACAAATGAAAGAGAATCTATTAAAATTAAGTGGCTTCGTAAAAATATCTGCTAGTTGAAAATCAGTTGAAATATAATCAATTTTAATATAACCATTCTCATAGTAATCTCTAAGAAAGTGATATTGAATTTCTATATGCTTTGTCTTACTATGTTGATTTGCATTTTCAGTCATTATGAATAGTATTAATATTATCACAAAATAACTTAATGTGATCATAATGCAAATAATAGTCAAGGAGAGTATATTTCATCTAAAGGACTTGTGCATAACAAACCCTGACCGCAATATACTCCGCCTCGGCGGTTGAAAGGGCTACAGAATTTTGTTTCTTGGAAGACCATGAAATAAGACAATTTCCTAAAAACTGCAACTTCTACTTATACTCTTCCTATCCACTCTACAACCGACATAGTCATCATCTGAAAACTCATCATGAAAAATTGTCCTGTCTTCGGATACCACAAGCCTATTCTAATAGTGCCCTTAAAATATCTAATAATGTATTTTACCGCAATCAAGTGGGACTCTTTAGGACAAGATTGGAATATAGCATATAGACATATATTAAACATGATATTCGGCCTACTAGTCATTAAATAAAGTAAAATATCAATCATATTTTTATAAAGTCTAATGTCCACGCTTATACCTTGTTCGTTCTTGTCAAGTTTTATTATGGTAGCCATGGGAGTTTTCCTCGTCTTGGTCCCTTTAAGTCTAAATTTCTTGATGAGTTTTCTTGTGTACTTGGCTTGATTTAAAAAAATCCCATCACTCTTTTGCTTAATTTGTAATCTAAGAAAGTAGTTTAGCTCGCCCATCATAGACATCTCAAGCTCATTCTTCATGCATGATTTAAAATCATTGCAAAGATTTTCATTAGTAGATCAAAATATAATATCATCAACATAAATTTGAATAATAAGAATGTCACTATATACATGTTTTGTAAACAAAGTGGTATCTATTTTACCTTTTATAAAACTATTTCAAATAAGAAATATTGAGAGTCTTTCATACCAAGATCTAGGAGCTTGTTTTAAACATATAAAGCTTTGTCTAATTTGAAAAGAAAATTCGGATATGTTGGATCAACAAACTTGGGGGTTGTTTAACATACACTTCCTCTTCAATAAAACTATTTAAAAATACACTTTTGACATCCATTTGAAAATATTCAAAATCTTTATAAAAAAGCAAAAGCAAGTGTAATTCGTATGGCTTCAAATCGTACTACGGGTGTAAAGGTTTCCTCAAAATCGATACCTTCGATTTAGGTGTAACCTTGGGCCACTAACCTAGCTTATCCCTAACAATATTACCCGACTCATCCAACTTGTTTCTAAAAATCCATTTAGTACCAATTGTTGGTCTATCATGGGTCTAAAAATAAGGTGCCAAACTTAATTGCGCTCAAATTAATTTAGCTCTTCTTGCAATGCAATCAACCAATATGAGTCACCCTTGGCTTCAAGGATGTTCTTTGGTTTAATATGAGAATTAAAAGCAAAATGGCTACAAAAATCATGGAGTTTGAAGTGAGTAGTTACCCTCTTTGATACATCACTTATGATGAGTTCCTTGGGATGACTTGTAGCGAATCTCCAATCTTTTGAAAGTGGTAGTATTGGTGCCACTTCAACCTTTTGAACTTCACCTTGTTTATTAAGTTTTGGCTAGTCTTCTTGGATAGGTGAGTCCTTCGAAGTTATTTTCTCCATATCTTCACCTAAAGAATCAATTTCTACAATATTTTTAACAAAAGCATTGGATTCTTCAAACTTAACATGCATAAATTCTTCCATTATCAAAGTAGATCTATTGAAAATTCTATAAGCCTTACTAGTGTTAGAATAACCAATAAAAATAGTTTCAAAAGCTTTAGCATCAAATTTGCCTAAGTTATCTTTAGTGTTTAAAACAAAACATTTGCATCTAAAAACTTTAAAGTAAGAAATATTAGGCTTTCTCAAATAGTAAATTTCAAAAGAAGTTTTGAAAGTATTTTTAGAAAAATAAAATTTATTTGATATGTAACATGAAGTGTTTACGGCCTCGGCCTATAAATATTGAAGGAGTCTGTATTCACTAATCATTGTCCTAACTATTTCATGAAGAGTACGATTCTTCCTTTCAAAGACTCCATTTTGGTGTGGAGTTTTAGGATAAGATAATTCATGCCTAATTCCATTTTCTTCACAATAAGTGATAAAAGAATGGTTAATGAATTCACCATCTCTATCACTTCTTATGTACAAAATTGAAAATTTTTTTCCTTTTCAATCTTTTTTCTAAATCCATTAAAATACGAAAAAGCTTGATCTTTTTGTTCTAAAAAAAAATCATGTAAAACGAGAAAAATCGTTAACCAATACGAAAACAAAACGGTTTTCATTTAAACTTTTTATTTTAGTAGGATCGAACAAATCCATGTGGATTAACTCTAATAGTCTAATGTCATGATATCCTTGATTGATTTGAAAGAGGACTTGATTGGTTTCCCATGTTGGTACGCATCACAATGCGGTCCTTTTCAAACTTCAAGTAAGAAATACCCTTCACCGATTCCATAGAGATAACTCTAGATAGATGATCAAAAGATACATGGTCTAATCTTCTATACCATAACTAAGAATCCTCATTGAAAGCATTTAAATATGTAGCATTACAATCTAAATTTAACATATCAATAATATATACATTATTTTCATGAAATCCGAAAAGAATGAAAGCATCAGTTTTATGATCTAAAACAATGCAAGAAGAATCATCAAAAATAACTTTGAAACCTCAATCACATAGTTGACTAATACTCAAGAGATTATGTTTGAATCTATCAATTAAAATAACATTTTCAATTAATGGAGATGAACTAATTTTAATGTTACCTATACTGATAATGTTCCCTTTTGAGTCATCTTCGAAGGTGACGGTGTCACCTTAATGATACCTAGATAGTGTTGGCCAATGGCCTTCCACTCTAGTTTTGATGATGATCAATACTCATGTAGTTATGTTTACTAATATTCTTGTGTTTCTAAGTTTCAGATCATTAACAGGATATTAGTTGGTGATTAGCTTCAACAAGATGATTAGAAGCTATTCATGATGATTCTGGTGCCAAAGCTTAAAGATCATACCTTTGCACTTGGAGAATCACGGAGTTTGGACCGAGTCTACTTGGAGATGAAGATCGTCAAGAAGACTTAGGTATCCTAGTTTAGATTATGAGTTTTAGATCCATTTGTAAAGCTTAGTTTTAGTTGATATGCTCAAGTGCACAAAACACACGTTTTATGATTTGATATTTGGTTTTTATGAATAGTTGTTCAAAACAAGTTTACATATGGTATATGTATAGTAGATGTTTTCTATTTATACATACATGCTTTAACTTGGTAAACAAACTTATTTTGATATCCCTATTCATGTTTTGGAAAAATCAAGTTTGACAAAATACAGGTTTTGTTTTTGATAAAATTTGCAAGACACAAAAATGAATTGATATATTGATATATTGTCTTGAAATTTTTATCATATGTTTATGTTTTAACATAAAATGATAAAACAAGTTTTATGGAATTTTCAGAAATGATAAAAGATTTTTGTAAAATATTTTTCCCTAAATTTCTGACCTGATTTTTGGGCTGACAGGCTGGTCGGTCGACCGTGCCGGTCGACCGCACCAAAGGGCCGGTCGACCGATCCGGTCGACCGATGTGCACAGATGTGCACGTCTGTTAAGCACAGAACCGGTCGACCGGGTCGGTCGACCGAGGTGAGAGCTCTGCTCTCGGGATTTTTCGGTCGACCGGCCGGTCGACCGCTAGTGCCCAACGGTCACATTTTTGACCGTTGGCGGTCGACCGGGCCGGTCGACCGGTGGCTGTCAGAACTGCCACATCAGCCTAACGGCTAGTTTTGTATAGGGGCTATATAAACCCCATCTCTTTGGGGATTTTGGCCAAGTTTTTTAAAAGAAAAAATACTGGTTTTCTGAGGTGTTTAAAAGAGTTTTAAAAAGAGTTTGTGGGCTTTAAAACTTCTCATCTTTATTTGTTTTGGGTTTTTGGAAAATCAAAGAAAACTAGGTTTTGGGATTTTGATTTGGTATTTCATTTTCTATCATATACAAGAGATTTCCCAAGTAGTTTTTCTTTGTTGCTTGTTTCCAAAAACACTTTGATTCCACACTTGAGCTATATCTTCTATCCTAAACTATTAGGATCTTGTTTTTGTGGAAAAAGAAAAGAGAAAAAGAAAGAGAAGAGTTTGAGGTTGTTTGTTGTAAACCTCTTTGTTGTAAACACCCTTTTATTTGTGAATCCCTCTTCGGTAGAGGTGATCGTGTGATTGAGTTGTATCCCTCAAGTGTGAGGTGATAGTGTTTGTTGTGAGCCTCTTCGGTAGAGGTGTTGTGGATTGTTGGTTGTTGTTGGCCTCGGTGGAGGTTGTATTGAGAGAGGAGTTAGGTACTCCTAGAGTTGTAAGAAATCCTCTTCGGTAGAGGTTCCCTCGGTGGGAGTTGAGATAGTGGAAATCCTACACGGTGGTGTAGGCGGGGATGTAGAGCAAGGTGCTCGAACCTCGAAACAAATCTTGGTGTTTGCGTTTTGATCCATTGTCTCTCTAACTCTCTCTCTTTACATTTGTGCAAAGCATCATACTTTCATAGCATTCATATTATATACATTGCTTGTGTTGCCTTGCATCTTTTATATTGTAATTTATCCTTGATTGCTTGGCTTGATTGTGTGTGCACATATTTCATATTGCTTGGATTGCTTGTGTGTGTGCCTAACTTGTACTCATCCAACAAGAGCTTCACATAGCGCCTCAACCCATTTCAAGGGGAATCAAGGGGAGTTAGTCCAGAGCCTCGCAAGGGGAATTCGGCTACACTTGTTGTATTGTATTAGTTTGTGCATAATTTGCATTAGCTTCCGCATTTAGCGCACTTAGTTTGCATTTAGTTTCTTAGATTAGCACTTACACCTATTCACCCCCCTCTAGGTGTTTTCAATTGGTATCAGAGCTAGTGCTCCTGATACTTAGGCTTAACATCCTAGGAGTGATCCATTTGCTTGCTAATCTCATTTGCATTTGTTTGTTTGCACATTCATATATAGTTTACCATGGACTTCATGACCCCTCCTAGCTTTGACCCTTCCAACATTGATGTTTGGAAGTATAGGATGTCCATGTACCTAAAAACCCTAGGTTTGCATGTTTTCCTTGCGGCCACCAAGAGATGTTATCTTGGTGATTGCAATCATATAGGGGCCAATGCACTAGCCCTAGAGGCTATTAGAAGCACATTACCTAAAGATTATCTTATGAGTGTTTCTAATCTTGATTCCGCTTTTGCAGTGTGGAACAAGTTGACAACAACCACCACCTCCAAGCTTCAATTGCCGATCCAAGAAGAGGAATCTAGCGGAGAATCCGAGCCACAACAATGCTATATGGTCCAAGGGAATGACTCCCTTGAGGTACACTCGGAAACTCCATTAGATAGTGATGATGATGCTAGTTCTTCAAGAAATGATAATATTGATCCCCATGCCTTAAATGAAGAACTATCAATTGTTTGTGAAAAATTGATTGAAAAATATAACTTGTTGAAAAAGAAGAGTCTAGGCATTAATAATGAAAATAAAAATTTGATTGCTAGACTTGATATTGTTTTGCAAGAGAAAGAGGAGATTGCTAATGAGAGGGATTCATTAAAATCTCAACTTGATCTTGCACTAAAAGAAAATAATTTTTAAAATCTAAAAATGATTGCCATGTTCTTTTGAAGAAAAATGAGAACTTGTCTTCAAAAGTAGATTTTGTGTTAAAAGAGAATGTTGATTTGAAAAACAAAATTATTTTCATTTCAAATGAATTAAATGCTTGTTTGAAGAAAAATGAGGTTTTGCATAAAAAGATTGATGCTCATGTTTGCCATGCTAGTGTAGCCTCATCATCTAGACTACCTAATGCATGTACCTCTTCTTCTAAAATCAATGATGATATTTGTATGTTAAAGAAGAGAGTAGATTGTTTGGGCTCCACTATGAGCCAATGTGCCTTGAACCACTCACGGTTGGAAACCTTGATTCGAAAGAAACAAGTTCCATCCTTTATGCATGCACACCCATCACGGCATACACATGCTCCACACGGACACCATCAACACATGTATGCTCATGTGTACTCATGTACACATTGTGGACGTAAGGGCCACCTTGCTAAATTTTGTTATGATAGATTACATACTCCTAATTTAGCAAAGAATTTTGTTTGGGTTAGAGAAGGTACTAACCCCCATGGACCCAAGAAGATATGGGTACCAAAGACCACCCCTCCAATTTTTGATGTAGGTGTGGGCTCTCACATGACGTGAGAGTGATGACACCTTGGAGTGGATGCGTTCCGGACTTCATGGAAATCAAATTGGATGCATCACTTTCAAGGGAAGATTTGGTGGAGATGACCACCATGTTTTGGAGACAAGGAGAGTTGCTTCTTCGGTTTTGGTAACAATCCTTTACTCCCATTTATTGTTTACATGCTTTCCATATTTTAATGTTTATAGCATGTTTTTGATGTCTATGGATTAGTATGTTCATCCCATGTTTATTAGATCCTTGACATACATGTATAGTATTTGAGACACATATGCTTATATGAAACCATATTTAGTGTTCTCACTTTTGTTTGAGCTATAATGTACATCATGAATCTAATACATGTGAATTCACATAATAATCATGTTTTAGTTTTATCATGATGACTTTTAGATTTGTTTTGATGCTTCATTTTTGAATATATGTTTAAGTGTTAGTTTTCATTAAGACTAGTTATATACTTGTACATAGAATGGGCCACAAACAAATCTATATATGTTTGGGATTGAATGCTTGTTTGTTCCCATTAGATGTGCTAGTATAGTCTAGTTTTGATGATTCATACATTTTAAACTTGTATTCCATTTTTGGTATTTGTTCTTATGAGTTTTCATTTCATGTATATGTGTATTTTGCCAAACTTGAAGATATACATGTATACCCCTTGAGTCATTTGCCTTTCATGCAAATATCTATTATGGACTCAAAGTGTGTTTAAGGGATATGTATGTATACTTCTTGTGTTGACAAATCATACATATACCTTGAAAAGAATTGGTATCAAATTGTTTTAATGAAAAGCTAAATTTTCATACTTTTCATGCTTTTCATGTTTTCATGATTGTCATGTTTATTGTGTCAATATTTAACTTCATGTATATGTCCATCTTATCCAAACTATTGACTATACATGAGTATCCTTTTTGAGCCACGTGCCTTAATGCATATATCTTGTGGACTCTTTATGTTTTGGATATGTATGTATACGTTAGTTTGTATTAGACATACATATGCCTTGAAGATTAGATAGTTTTGATGATTTCGTGTTTTAGGAATAATTGAGCTTAATGAAATATTTTTCATGATTATGATCTTCACATATTATTTGTACACTCATATCTATTGCTCATGTTTTGTTTCTCATGAGTTATGCTTTATTGGTTAGAGTGATGATTATCATGTGAATTTCATTTTTGTTTTGTTCCTTGCTTGAAGGATTTCGTGCTAGTTAACAAGTTTTCCATTTAACTAGTTGCGGTGTTCTTCATTTTGGTAGTGATTTTCAAACAAAACTACATTTTCAAATCTATCTTTGAAAACCCCTACCTTCCAAGGGCGGTAGGATGGGAGATCATGTTCATGTATGCCCTAAATTGAAAATCTTTAAAACTTGAATTATGATTGGGTGGTAGATATATGATGTATACACTTAAACTTATTGTTATGTCAATTGGTATCATTGAACTCTTTCAATTGGTATCATTTTGATCTTCTTGTATACTCATATATGTTTTGTATGTATGTATGCTTTAAATTCCAAGTATATCAATTTCTATTGGTATCTATCTTTCATACATATATATGTTTGTGTTTATGCTAGTGCTTGAGTTTCAATTTTGTTTAAATTGATTACTTTTAAATTGTTATCAAGACTATGCATGTCTTTAGTTTGTTTTTCATAAGGGGGAGAAAATTTGATTTTGTATTTCAATTGGTATTTGTACTCCCACTCTTTATGATTAAAAGTTGTTATTTTGAACATTTGATATCAACATCAAATTTGTTTATATATTTTCAAAAATGAAATATATTCTTACAATTGGTATCAAAATTTGTGTTTAGACATTCAAAATTTGTTATGTTGTTTTACAATTGGTAATTTGTTATGTTTAATTACAATTGGTATCTCAAAATGTTGTTTAAAGAAAATATTCAAAGTTTTGATTTGTATTTCCTATATGCAAGGAGAGCTTAACATCTCTCTTACATATAGATTCATGTTGAGTATATCATAAATTGAGGAGCTTGACAACTCTTCTTTATATGATATACGTGTGTAGGGGGAGCTTCACATCTCCTCTTATGCATTACATAATATGTGTTATGTGAATTGGGGCTTGTCATCCCTTCTTCATGTAATGCATATGTGTAGGGAAGCTAACTTAGCGTCTTCCTCTTCATGAATGTATATAGCATATAACATATATTGATTCTTGTTTATTGGTATCAAGATGCTTCATTGACATATTTTTAATTGATATCATGTTTGTAGTCACCCCTTATTGATTTTGTTTTTTATTTTAGACAAAAAGGGGGAGAACATTGTTTGCATTGTTTTGATTGACAAAAAGGGGAAGAAAGATTTTTACCCCTCATTTTATCTATGATTTTGATTGTTTACCCCTTTGTTGATGATTGACAAAAAGGGGGAGAAGTATTTGTGTTTTATATTATATGCATGCTTATGTTTATGCATATATTATGTTTTAATCTCAAGAATATTAAGTTTAATTGATTTATAGAGTTTGCTTTTTAATTGGTATCTAGAGCTTATTTTGTTTTGAATATTCCAATTGATATCTAGAACCATTTATTGTTTATGCATATGCATGTTTCATGTTAATATTCATTGCATATATTTATTGTTTATCCCTATGCATGAGTTAAGGGGGAGCTTCTTTGAAGCTTAACTTTAATCCATGCATATATAACTCCATGAGTTTTGTCATCATCAAAAAGGGGGAGATTGTTGGCCCAATGGCCTTCCACTCTAGTTTTGATGATGATCAACACTCATGTAGTTATGTTTACTAATATTCTTGTGTTTCTAAGTTTCAGATCATTAACAGGATATTAGTTGGTGATTAGCTTCAACAAGATGATTAGAAGCTATTCATGATGATTCCGGTGCTAAAGCTTAAAGATCATACCTTTGCACTTGGAGAATCACGGAGTTTGGACCGAGTCTACTTGGAGATGAAGATCGTCAAGAAGACTTAGTTATCCTAGTTTAGATTATGAGTTTTAGATCCATTTGTAAAGCTTAGTTTTAGTTGATATGCTCAAGTGCACAAAACACACGTTTTATGATTTGATATTTGGTTTTTATGAATAGTTGTTCAAAACAAGTTTACATATGGTATATGTATAGTAGATGTTTTCTATTTATACATACATGCTTTAACTTGGTAAACAAACTTATTTTGATATCCCTATTCATGTTTTGAAAAAATCAAGTTTGACAAAATACAGGTTTTGTTTTTGATAAAATTTGCAAGACACAAAATGAATTGATATGTTGATATATTGTCTTGAATTTTTATCACATGTTTATGTTTTAACATAAAATGATAAAACAAGTTTTATGAAATTTTCAGAAATGATAAAAGATTTTTGTAAAATATTTTTCCCTAAATTTCTGACCTGATTTTTGGGCTGACAGGCTGGTCGGTCGACCGTGCCGGTCGACCGCACCAAAGGGCCGGTCGACCGATCCGGTCGACCGATGTGCACAGATGTACACGTCTGTTAAGCACAGAACCGGTCGACCGGGTCGGTCGACCGAGGTGAGAGCTCTGCTCTCGGGATTTTTCGGTCGACCGGGCCGGTCGACCGCTAGTGCCCAACGGTCACATTTTTGACCGTTGGCGGTCGACCGGCCGGTCGACCGGTGGCTGTCAGAACTGCCACATCAGCCTAACGGCTAGTTTTGTATAGGGGCTATATAAACCCCATCTCTTTGGGGATTTTGGCCAAGTTTTTTTAAAGAAAAAATACTGATTTTCTGAGGTGTTTAAAAGAGTTTTAAAAGAGTTTGTGGGCTTTAAAACTTCTCATCTTTATTTGTTTTGGGTTTTTGGAAAATCAAAGAAAACTAGGTTTTGGGATTTTGATTTGGTATTTCATTTTCTATCATATACAAGAGATTTCCCAAGTAGTTTTTCTTTGTTGCTTGTTTCCAAAAACACTTTGATTCCACACTTGAGCTATATCTTCTATCCTAAACTATTAGGATCTTGTTTTTGTGGAAAAGAAAAGAGAAAAAGAAGAGAGAAGAGTTTGAGGTTGTTTGTTGTAAACCTCTTTGTTGTAAACACCCTTTTATTTGTGAATCCCTCTTCGGTAGAGGTGATCGGGTGATTGAGTTGTATCCCTCAAGTGTGAGGTGATAGTGTTGGTTGTGAGCCTCTTCGGTAGAGGTGTTGTGGATTGTTGGTTGTTGTTGGCCTCGGTGGAGGTTGTATTGAGAGAGGAGTTAGGTACTCCTAGAGTTGTAAGAAATCCTCTTCGGTAGAGGTTCCCTCGGTGGGAGTTGAGATAGTGGAAATCCTACACGGTGGTGTAGGCGGGGATGTAGAGCAAGGTGCTCGAACCTCGAAACAAATCTTGGTGTTTGCGTTTTGATCCATTGTCTCTCTAACTCTCTCTCTCTTTACATTTGTGCAAAGCATCATACTTTCATAGCATTCATATTATATACATTGCTTGTGTTGCCTTGCATCTTTCATATTGTAATTTATCCTTGATTGCTTGGCTTGATTGTGTGTGCACATATTTCATATTGCTTGGATTGCTTGTGTGTGTGTGCCTAACTTGTACTCATCCAACAAGAGCTTCACATAGCGCCTCAACCCATTTCAAGGGGAATCAAGGGGAGTTAGTCCAGAGCCTCGCAAGGAGAATTCGGCTACACTTGTTGTATTGTATTAGTTTGTGCATAATTTGCATTAGCTTCCGCATTTAGCGCACTTAGTTTGCATTTAGTTTCTTAGATTAGCACTTACACCTATTCACCCCCCCTCTAGGTGTTTTTCAATTGGTATCAGAGCTAGTGCTCCTGATACTTAGGCTTAACATCCTAGGAGTGATCCATTTGCTTGCTAATCTCATTTGCATTTGTTTGTTTGCACATTCATATATAGTTTACCATGGACTTCATGACCCCTCCTAGCTTTGACCCTTCCAACATTGATGTTTGGAAGTATAGGATGTCCATGTACCTAAAAACCCTAGGTTTGCATGTTTTCCTTGCGGCCACCAAGAGATGTTATCTTGGTGATTGCAATCATATAGGGGCCAATGCACTAGCCCTAGAGGCTATTAGAAGCACATTACCTAAAGATTATCTTATGAGTGTTTCTAATCTTGATTCCGCTTTTGCAGTGTGGAACAAGTTGACAACAACCACCACCTCCAAGCTTCAATTGCCGATCCAAGAAGAGGAATCTAGCGGAGAATCCGAGCCACAACAATGCTATATGGTCCAAGGGAATGACTCCCTTGAGGTACACTCGGAAACTCCATTAGATAGTGATGATGATGCTAGTTCTTCAAGAAATGATAATATTGATCCCCATGCCTTAAATGAAGAACTATCAATTGTTTGTGAAAAATTGATTGAAAAATATAACTTGTTGAAAAAGAAGAGTCTAGGCATTAATAATGAAAATAAAAATTTGATTGCTAGACTTGATATTGTTTTGCAAGAGAAAGAGGAGATTGCTAATGAGAGGGATTCATTAAAATCTCAACTTGATCTTGCACTAAAAGAAAATAATTTTTTAAAATCTAAAAATGATTGCCATGTTCTTTTGAAGAAAAATGAGAACTTGTCTTCAAAAGTAGATTTTGTGTTAAAAGAGAATGTTGATTTGAAAAACAAAATTATTTTCATTTCAAATGAATTAAATGCTTGTTTGAAGAAAAATGAGGTTTTGCATAAAAAGATTGATGCTCATGTTTGCCATGCTAGTGTAGCCTCATCATCTAGACTACCTAATGCATGTACCTCTTCTTCTAAAATCAATGATGATATTTGTATGTTAAAGAAGAGAGTAGATTGTTTGGGCTCCACTATGAGCCAATGTGCCTTGAACCACTCACGGTTGGAAACCTTGATTCGAAAGAAACAAGTTCCATCCTTTATGCATGCACACCCATCACGGCATACACATGCTCCACACGGACACCATCAACACATGTATGCTCATGTGTACTCATGTACACATTGTGGACGTAAGGGCCACCTTGCTAAATTTTGTTATGATAGATTACATACTCCTAATTTAGCAAAGAATTTTGTTTGGGTTAGAGAAGGTACTAACCCCCATGGACCCAAGAAGATATGGGTACCAAAGACCACCCCTCCAATTTTTGATGTAGGTGTGGGCTCTCACATGACGTGAGAGTGATGACACCTTGGAGTGGATGCGTTCCGGACTTCATGGAAATCAAATTGGATGCATCACTTTCAAGGGAAGATTTGGTGGAGATGACCACCATGTTTTGGAGACAAGGAGAGTTGCTTCTTCGGTTTTGGTAACAATCCTTTACTCCCATTTATTGTTTACATGCTTTCCATATTTTAATGTTTATAGCATGTTTTTGATGTCTATGGATTAGTATGTTCATCCCATGTTTATTAGATCCTTGACATACATGTATAGTATTTGAGACACATATGCTTATATGAAACCATATTTAGTGTTCTCACTTTTGTTTGAGCTATAATGTACATCATGAATCTAATACATGTGAATTCACATAATAATCATGTTTTAGTTTTATCATGATGACTTTTAGATTTGTTTTGATGCTTCATTTTTGAATATATGTTTAAGTGTTAGTTTTCATTAAGACTAGTTATATACTTGTACATAGAATGGGCCACAAACAAATCTATATATGTTTGGGATTGAATGCTTGTTTGTTCCCATTAGATGTGCTAGTATAGTCTAGTTTTGATGATTCATACATTTTAAACTTGTATTCCATTTTTGGTATTTGTTCTTATGAGTTTTCATTTCATGTATATGTGTATTTTGCCAAACTTGAAGATATACATGTATACCCCTTGAGTCATTTGCCTTTCATGCAAATATCTATTATGGACTCAAAGTGTGTTTAAGGGATATGTATGTATACTTCTTGTGTTGACAAATCATACATATACCTTGAAAAGAATTGGTATCAAATTGTTTTAATGAAAAGCTAAATTTTCATACTTTTCATGCTTTTCATGTTTTCATGATTGTCATGTTTATTGTGTCAATATTTAACTTCATGTATATGTCCATCTTATCCAAACTATTGACTATACATGAGTATCCTTTTTGAGCCACGTGCCTTAATGCATATATCTTGTGGACTCTTTATGTTTTGGATATGTATGTATACGTTAGTTTGTATTAGACATACATATGCCTTGAAGATTAGATAGTTTTGATGATTTCGTGTTTTAAGGAATAATTGAGCTTAATGAAATATTTTTCATGATTATGATCTTCACATATTATTTGTACACTCATATCTATTGCTCATGTTTTGTTTCTCATGAGTTATGCTTTATTGGTTAGAGTGATGATTATCATGTGAATTTCATTTTTTGTTTTGTTCCTTGCTTGAAGGATTTCGTGCTAGTTAACAAGTTTTCCATTTAACTAGTTGCGGTGTTCTTCATTTTGGTAGTGATTTTCAAACAAAACTACATTTTCAAATCTATCTTTGAAAACCCCTACCTTCCAAGGGCGGTAGGATGGGAGATCATGTTCATGTATGCCCTAAATTGAAAATCTTTAAAACTTGAATTATGATTGGGTGGTAGATAATATGATGTATACACTTAAACTTATTGTTATGTCAATTGGTATCATTGAACTCTTTCAATTGGTATCATTTTGATCTTCTTGTATACTCATATATGTTTTGTATGTATGTATGCTTTAAATTCCAAGTATATCAATTTCTATTGGTATCTATCTTTCATACATATATATGTTTGTGTTTATGCTAGTGCTTGAGTTTCAATTTTGTTTAAATTGATTACTTTTAAATTGTTATCAAGACTATGCATGTCTTTAGTTTGTTTTTCATAAAGGGGGAGAAAATTTGATTTTGTATTTCAATTGGTATTTGTACTCCCACTCTTTATGATTAAAAGTTGTTATTTTGAACATTTGATATCAACATCAAATTTGTTTATATATTTTCAAAAATGAAATATATTCTTACAATTGGTATCAAAATTTGTGTTTAGACATTCAAAATTTGTTATGTTGTTTTACAATTGGTAATTTGTTATGTTTAATTACAATTGGTATCTCAAAATGTTGTTTAAAGAAAATATTCAAAGTTTTGATTTGTATTTCCTATATGCAAGGAGAGCTTAACATCTCTCTTACATATAGATTCATGTTGAGTATATCATAAATTGAGGAGCTTGACAACTCTTCTTTATATGATATACGTGTGTAGGGGGAGCTTCACATCTCCTCTTATGCATTACATAATATGTGTTATGTGAATTGGGGCTTGTCATCCCTTCTTCATGTAATGCATATGTGTAGGGAAGCTAACTTAGCGTCTTCCTCTTCATGAATGTATATAGCATATAACATATATTGATTCTTGTTTATTGGTATCAAGATGCTTCATTGACATATTTTTAATTGATATCATGTTTGTAGTCACCCCTTATTGATTTTGTTTTTTATTTTAGACAAAAAGGGGGAGAACATTGTTTGCATTGTTTTGATTGACAAAAAGGGGAAGAAAGATTTTTACCCCTCATTTTATCTATGATTTTGATTGTTTACCCCTTTGTTGATGATTGACAAAAAGGGGGAGAAGTATTTGTGTTTTATATTATATGCATGCTTATGTTTATGCATATATTATGTTTTAATCTCAAGAATATTAAGTTTAATTGATTTATAGAGTTTGCTTTTTAATTGGTATCTAGAGCTTATTTTGTTTTGAATATTCCAATTGATATCTAGAACCATTTATTGTTTATGCATATGCATGTTTCATGTTTAATATTCATTGCATATATTTATTGTTTATCCCTATGCATGAGTTAAGGGGGAGCTTCTTTGAAGCTTAACTTTAATCCATGCATATATAACTCCATGAGTTTTGTCATCATCAAAAAGGGGAGATTGTTGGCCCAATGGCCTTCCACTCTAGTTTTGATGATGATCAACACTCATGTAGTTATGTTTACTAATATTCTTGTGTTTCTAAGTTTCAGATCATTAACAGGATATTAGTTGGTGATTAGCTTCAACAAGATGATTAGAAGCTATTCATGATGATTCCGGTGCTAAAGCTTAAAGATCATACCTTTGCACTTGGAGAATCACGGAGTTTGGACCGAGTCTACTTGGAGATGAAGATCGTCAAGAAGACTTAGTTATCCTAGTTTAGATTATGAGTTTTAGATCCATTTGTAAAGCTTAGTTTTAGTTGATATGCTCAAGTGCACAAAACACACGTTTTATGATTTGATATTTGGTTTTTATGAATAGTTGTTCAAAACAAGTTTACATATGGTATATGTATAGTAGATGTTTTCTATTTATACATACATGCTTTAACTTGGTAAACAAACTTATTTTGATATCCCTATTCATGTTTGAAAAAATCAAGTTTGACAAAATACAGGTTTTGTTTTTGATAAAATTTGCAAGACACAAAAATGAATTGATATGTTGATATATTGTCTTGAAATTTTTATCACATGTTTATGTTTTAACATAAAATGATAAAACAAGTTTTATGAAATTTTCAGAAATGATAAAAGATTTTTGTAAAATATTTTTCCCTAAATTTCTGACCTGATTTTTGGGCTGACAGGCTGGTCGGTCGACCGTGCCGGTCGACCGCACCAAAGGGCCGGTCGACCGATCCGGTCGACCGATGTGCACAGATGTACACGTCTGTTAAGCACAGAACCGGTCGACCGGGTCGGTCGACCGAGGTGAGAGCTCTGCTCTCGGGATTTTTCGGTCGACCGGGCCGGTCGACCGCTAGTGCCCAACGGTCACATTTTTGACCGTTGGCGGTCGACCGGGCCGGTCGACCGGTGGCTGTCAGAACTGCCACATCAGCCTAACGGCTAGTTTTGTATAGGGGCTATATAAACCCCATCTCTTGGGGATTTTGGCCAAGTTTTTAAAAGAAAAAATACTGATTTTCTGAGGTGTTTAAAAGAGTTTTAAAAAGAGTTTGTGGGCTTTAAAACTTCTCATCTTTATTTGTTTTGGGTTTTTGGAAAATCAAAGAAAACTAGGTTTTGGGATTTTGATTTGGTATTTCATTTTCTATCATATACAAGAGATTTCCCAAGTAGTTTTTCTTTGTTGCTTGTTTCCAAAAACACTTTGATTCCACACTTGAGCTATATCTTCTATCCTAAACTATTAGGATCTTGTTTTTGTGGAAAAAGAAAAGAGAAAAAGAAAGAGAAGAGTTTGAGGTTGTTTGTTGTAAACCTCTTTGTTGTAAACACCCTTTTATTTGTGAATCCCTCTTCGGTAGAGGTGATCGGGTGATTGAGTTGTATCCCTCAAGTGTGAGGTGATAGTGTTGGTTGTGAGCCTCTTCGGTAGAGGTGTTGTGGATTGTTGGTTGTTGTTGGCCTCGGTGGAGGTTGTATTGAGAGAGGAGTTAGGTACTCCTAGAGTTGTAAGAAATCCTCTTCGGTAGAGGTTCCCTCGGTGGGAGTTGAGATAGTGGAAATCCTACACGGTGGTGTAGGCGGGGATGTAGAGCAAGGTGCTCGAACCTCGAAACAAATCTTGGTGTTTGCGTTTTGATCCATTGTCTCTCTAACTCTCTCTCTCTTTACATTTGTGCAAAGCATCATACTTTCATAGCATTCATATTATATACATTGCTTGTGTTGCCTTGCATCTTTCATATTGTAATTTATCCTTGATTGCTTGGCTTGATTGTGTGTGCACATATTTCATATTGCTTGGATTGCTTGTGTGTGTGTGCCTAACTTGTACTCATCCAACAAGAGCTTCACATAGCGCCTCAACCCATTTCAAGGGGAATCAAGGGGAGTTAGTCCAGAGCCTCGCAAGGAGAATTCGGCTACACTTGTTGTATTGTATTAGTTTGTGCATAATTTGCATTAGCTTCCGCATTTAGCGCACTTAGTTTGCATTTAGTTTCTTAGATTAGCACTTACACCTATTCACCCCCCTCTAGGTGTTTTTCAGATAGGATTGTAAAATTATTGATGTCTCAAATCATGTGTCCTGAGCAACCGCTATCAAGATACCACCGCTCCCTACGTCTTGAAGCCTTAGTGTGTACCTACATCAAATAATGAAGTTGTTGATTTTGGTACCCATATTTTATTGGGTTCTATGACGTTAGTACTTCGAACCCATATATGATTATTAGATGCATTTACGATCAAAACAAAATTTAACTAAGTGACCCTTTCGGCTACAATAAGTACATGAATAAACTATATCATACATGAATACATGATGTGTATGATGAGCATGTGAAACATGAGGATGCTTAATGTGTGATTTAAAAGTGTGAGCATGTGTAATATGAATATGTTTCTTTGGAAAAAAATTTCTTAGAAAACATGGCCTCTAATTTAGCTTTATTAAACTCACATTTCTTTAAAATATTTCCCAAAGTGTTGATTTTAGTTTTTAAAGTAGAAATTTTATTTTCATCAACCATGAGAAACTTTGCATTATATGAAATCTTGTATGCATCAAAATCTTTTTGTGTGGATAAAAAGTGAAAGACAAATCATTATTTTCTTTAGAAAGAGTGATAATTTTAATTTGAAGAACTTCAGTTTTCTTTTTTGTTATTTTTCTTTAAAAAATTATAATTATTTGAAAGTTCTACAAATGCATCTTCTAATTCATCCATAGTTAAATCACAATCATCAATGGATGGTTCAGAAGTTATCTTAGGTGTGTTATCATTTGCCATGAAACACACGTTTGTCGTGCGTCCACCTCCTCTTCGGATTCACTTTATAAATCCCATATAGCTTTGAGAGCTTTTTCCTTAAATGGCATCTTTGACTTGTTTGAGGGAGATGGCTTGTTTTTGATATTCGGATATTCGACAATGATATGTCCGGGTTTCTGACAGTTAAAATAGATGATTTTCTTTTCCTCCTTTCTTTGCCATCGTCTCCTATTTGATCTTTGTCTTATTGTACATCTTCTTACATTTCTTACAAGGAGAAAAAGATCTTCATCTTCTTCTTCTTCTTCATCATCGTCGGAGATGGTGGGAGTAGACTTGAAAGTAATTGTCTTCTTTTTTGTGGTGTCATTTCTTCTCTAACCTTCCTCTCCATTTCATGGGGTCTTAAGGTTGCCGATAAGACTTATGAGCTCCATCTCTTCTGAAAATACACCTAGAGGGGGTGAATAGGTGTATAGCTAATCAATAAAAATTCAATGCAATATAAAATGAGATGAAGCACCGATCACTCAAAATAAGGCTAGAAGCTGAATTTCCCGTGAAGGGCTCTGAACTTCTCCTCGTGATTCTCTAGATAAGAGTTTGAGTTGCGTAATTGCGATCTTGTTGAGATGAGTATTGATCGTCAAGAATGAATGAATAAAAAGCAAATAAGTAGAGACAAGAAATCAATCGCAAACAAGATGATTTATTTTGAGGTTCGAGCCACTGCTCTACGTCCCCGCCTTCACCACTGTGAAGGATTTCCCAATCCACTATTGGATCTTCTACCAAGGGACCTTATACCAAGGAATTACAATCACTCGGAGTATACAACTCCTCAAAATACTCTTCTAGTCTAGAGGTAGCGTAACGACAAGGGAACAATCTCTGGGTGATCAAAAGACCACAAACTTTCTCTTGAAAAAGTCTCTTATAAAACTCTATAGAATAAAATATAAATTTGAAGCTCAAGAATTTGTAAGTGAGAGTAAAATCAGAAGAGAGATTTTTGAGACCAAAAACTTAAAGAAAATTTCTGAAAATAAAACATAAACCTGAAACTTGAAAACTGATTGAGGAAAAGATTAGTGTGAAGTATTTGCACAGATATTATGTAAAAGAGGGAAGGTTTAGAGTCAACCTTAGTGCTTGATCACTCCACAAATGTATTTCAAATGATTAATGTATCCTTTCCAATCTCCGTTATAGCATGGGCTATACCGAGTCGATTCTCAGGGAGAGCTTGCGATGGAAGCGTTACGGTTAGTAGTGAAGAAAGAAAACGAAGATTCTTCTTTGTCTTAAAAGAATGAATAAAACATGGAAAAAGAAATGAAAGAATCGGTGGATATGTTCATGATGGAAAATGAAAAGAAATCAAAACAAGATTGGCTTTTGGATTAACACTAAAAAGAAAAGAAAACTTGTAAAAGATTTGAAGATGGAGAAAACCATGACTAGCTAACCTTACTACCTTGCTAAAAACTTACTAAACTCCGTGATGGTGAATGCGTGCCTCATGTTGATTCATCGGCAAAGATTTGTCTTGTGTGTTGGTCTAATTACTTTCCCACTTGAATGACGGGTGATCACTCTTGGGCTTGTCTTGTAGACTCATAGATGTCATTGGCCTACAAGATAGACTTTCAATCATGGAATCAAAAGAGCGACACTCAAGGGATGCTAAGGAAGAAGATACAACATTCATTAATTGAAGTAAAGAAGTTGTACAACAAATAGCATATGTTTGGTGATCCATCTCCATGTTCCATCAAGGCACTTGTTCTAAAGACAAGGCTCTAAATGAGGCATACATGAATCATATGGAATTACAACAAGAACTTGCCAAGCAATGAAAGTAACCCATCGGAGAAGAGAAGACCATACAACTTGCAAGATTAAAGATAGCAATCACCCATGAATTAGTAGTTAGCAAGGTTAGTGGTTAGCTAGTTCATGTTAGAAAAGTTAGCTATTAGCCATAAGAAAAGAAAAGCAAAGCATGAATTAAAGTACAAGTAAAGTAAAGCTAGAATTAAAGAAAGCAAGTAAACTAGAAAATGCAAGAGAAAAGAGAAGAGAATGGATCAATCCTTGCTTCACAAGTTGTCACCCCTTGGTATACACAAGCTTTCTCTCTCTTACAAACTCTCTCTTTACAGAATTTCTAGGAGGAAGAAGATCTAGAGCACTACAAAAATCCTAGAGAGAAATCTTACAAAATACAAGCATCTAATCTCTAATCTCTAATCTCTCCTCTCTCCTCCTCCACTTTTACGAAGGCCCTGGTCCTGTATTTATAGGCCTCAGAGAAAAGTATCTGGAACCTGGACAAGTGACAGAAATCTGGGGCTCAACGGCCCCAGATCTGCCGCAGATCTGCGGCAACTTGCGGCCGTTTCAAGGCCGTTGGCCAACAACTTTCTGTTGTGAGTTTGTTATGAGTTTGTTATCCACGTGGACCTTCTGGAAGTGTGAGCTGGTGCGTAGAATTCTCCAGATCCTGGGTTCTAACTTGGGCTCTCTTTTGGGCTTTGAATTAATTCCCTTAATTATTACTAATTAAAGAGATTTTGGGTCTTTTCTTATTTCAGATGTGGACCTGCAAAAAATAGAGAGAAGAACATTAAAAATCATATTTTTATTTGCAATATGCATAGAAATGATGTGGTAAAATATGCAAAATTGTATATCAATCACACCCCCACACTTATTCTTTTGCTCGTCCTGAGCAAAACAAAAAGAAAAACTATACTACCAATTTTATTACACCATTTTCGCAGGTGACGCGATTGCACTGAGCACGTGCAATAAGCCGTTTAACCTCTAGGTTACCCTAGAGGAGGAGTGTTGTCTCCTGAGGGTTTTCAGTGGATTACACCCACAAAATCCATAAAGAAAGAAAACAAATGTTAGTGTTTTGAAAATTCATTTTGAAAGAGAGACAAGTTTTCGAATTATTTTTGCAAAAATATAAGTGATCTAAGGTCATAAGTCCACCTATAATTATTCTCCCTTAAACTTAGTCTTCATGCAGGATCTTGTCTTCAATTAAGGTAAGAATTCAAAATTGGATTGAATACTTTATCTTTTATAAAACCTAGATAATATGCACATTGTGATAGTGAAGATTTCTGGGATTTCAACTCTAACCATAAAGCCATTTATTATTTATTTATTTATTTATATATATTTTTTTTTGTCTTCCCTTAGTTTAGGCTTTCTAGTTCACCTATGTAATGAGCTATAACCGATGACTCCCAAACCAGTAGGTCTTAGGGCACCAGATGAGAAAACATTCCTCGGGTTTAAGGACTCGAGTGAAAAAGGCCACAAAACTAAGGGGGATTATTCTTTTAATCACCGTTAGGCGTGAATAACCATGCTTCTTGAGGCACAATTATCCAGCTTAATAAGTGATGTTTTATTTATATATTTTTCTTTTTTTTTTAATATTTTTATGGCCTTTTTGGTCTTTGTTTCCATCCCAAAAATGTGTAAGTATGAAGTGCATACTATCTAAGGCAAAAATTCAAGATAAAAATATCTCCCCAATTTTTCTTACTTAGCCTATAATTTTAAACAATATCCATTATTTCAACTAGGTTTAAGATATCATAATTAAGGCTTTCTTAATTTCTAAGATCATCTTAATTTTCTTAAAAATAGATGAAAACTTTGTCTCTTATTTCAAAAAGTTTTTTAAAGAAAGAGAAAATTCCATTACAAAAAGGAAGATTTCTAAAAGAAGTGTAAAAGAAAGAAAATCTAAAAACTCTAAGTTAGTAAACCCTCCCCCACACTTATCTCATGCATTGTCCTCAATGCATCATGATATATGTATGCATGAAATAGGTAAGAGGTAAGAAACTTTTATTTACAAGAAAGTGCAAAAAATTATTTACAAAGAGTATATACAAGTGTAACCATTACCTAGGCTTTTGGTCGTTTTCCTCTGGCCCGTTTCCCATCGTTCCAGTGCGTCTGCTTTCGTGAGCTCAGTTGGGAAACGATTTGAATTATTTTAGCCCTAAGTATTTCCAGATTCAATTGTTTATTATTATCATTCACCCTCATTCCACCACATTGTTCACTAAAAAATTCCTTATCACCACTCTCACTTTGAATCTCATCACTTCCAATGTTAAGGAATTTCAGCTCCTCTCCATACAATTCTTCAAAACTAAGGTCAACATCCGGAAGTGTGCAATCAGTTAGCTGACCCCGAGTTGACTCATCTAGACACAGGATCTCATCAGCAAACAGGTCTTCAAAGGATATATCAATCGGAGGTTCGAATACAGTCAGAGTTGGCTCATTGAAAGTGAAAATATCCAAATCAATTTCCCCTTTTGAAAGGGTACTCGGATAAGAGAATCACAAGATTGTGACTCATCTTTGGATCTTCACTTTCTTCCTCACAATTGTTACTAATGAAACTACCTCAAATGTTTGATTTTTTGTTTTACGAGGTTGTGTGTGGAAGACATTGTGTTCATGAGTCATGTTACCAAAGGTTAACCTCATTGATCCATTCCGACAATTAATGATGGCATTTGCAGTAGCCAGGAATGGTCGTCCCAAAATGACAGGAATTTGAGCCCTTTGATTGGAATTTGACACAGATTTTGTTTCAAGGACTACAAAGTCAACAGGATAAATGAATTCCCCAACTTTGACAAGGACATCGTGAATTTCCCCCTTGGGTCTAGTGACAGAGCGATCAGCCAATTGTATGGTCATTTGGGTAGGGAGAAGATCGCCTAACCCTAATTGTTGGTACACAGAAAAAGTAGGAGATTGATGCTGGCCCCTAAATCAAGTAGTGCCCTATTGATGGTAGTCTGTCCTATGATGCATGAAATGGTGGGGCTCCCTGAGTCTTTGTATTTAACAGGAATTGGACCAGTGAACAACTCGCTAATGGTTGATGCTAAGAAGACTTTCTTAGGGACTTGTGTTTTCCTCTTCTTGGTGCACATTTCCTTCAAGAATTTGGCATATGATGGCACTTGTTGTATGGCATCAAGAAGAGGGACATTGATTTGGACCTTGTTGAACATTTCTTTTATTTTCTCCATATGAGCATTTGTCTTGTTATTTATAAGTCTATTTGGAAATGGTATACTAGGCTTATAAGGTTGCTCATCTACCTTTTCTTACCCTTGGCTTTTGAAGTGGATGGCTCTGTACTAGAAGATGGTTTGTCAGAAGCTGGTTGTATTGGGACAGGAGGTGTTGGTTTTGGTACTGGATGGAATGATTGACTAGAAACCTTATTGTCTACTTGTTTTCCAGATCTCAGGGTATGAATAGCATGACAATGATTTGGGCCCGTGTCTTTATGTTTGGGATTTGGCAATGGCTGACTTGGTAACAGTCCTTTTTGTCTCTCATTTACTGAATTAGCCAATTGCCCAATTTGGACCTGAACTTTATTCATATCCTGATGATAGTTCTTTGTAAAAGTTTCTAACATTTTCCTCAACTCTGATATTTCTGAATCATTCTGGGGTGGATGTTGATGATATGGAGACTGGAATTGTGATTGGTAGTGTGGTGGACTTTGAAAAGATTGGGATTGTGGTGGACCTTGAGATGGATGAAAATTTGGTGCATTACGATTGAAACTGGATGGTTGAGACTGAGCATTATAAGGATGTGAAAATGGTGGCCTATGATGCTCAGGACCAGACTGACTCCACGAAAAATTTTGATGGTTCTGCCATCCTGAATTGTAAGTGTTGGAGTATGGGGGTCTGGTAAATGCTGCATTCAAGTTCTCCTGATATGATTGGGGCTGATACAAAGGACACTCCTCAAAGACATGGTTAAGGTCATGACAGTAGGTGCAACCCGGTTTAATCACAGGCAATGGGTTGACCTGATTTACAACAGAATTTCCCCTAAACTCAAGCAGTTCTATCCTCTTCATCAATTGTGTGATCTTGGCTTCTGCGGCTATAGAGGATTCTATGGAGTGCATACCAGTTCTGGAAGTGGTGGGAGTGGGTTTATCAGGGCATGACTCCCACTGAATGGTTTTCTCAGCTAAGGTTTCAAAGAGATCCCACCCCTGATGTTCATCTTTCTTCAAAAATTCCCTTGACACATGGATTCAAGGAGGGTTTTCGTTTGGTAATCTAGACCGTCATAGATAATCTGGCATAACGCCATTTCTCTATGCCGTGATGAGGACATAGGGCTAGAAGGTCTTTGAAATGCTCAAAATATTTCCAGAAAGGTTCGTGTGATTCCTGCTTGAATTGCATGATATTCTTTCGCATGAGGGCTGTTTTGTGGATGGGGTAGAATTTCTTAAGAAAGACTTTGACAAAATCATCCCATGAAGATATGGAACTGACGGGAAGATTGTAAAGCCATTTCTTAGCTAAATCCTTCAGTGCAAACGGTATAAACCTTAACCTAACAGCATCCTCGGTCAGTTGGGAAATTTTCATCATTTGGCATACTTCTTCAAACTCTCTAATGAAGATGTACGCGTCCTCTGACTCTAGACCATGAAATCGGGGAAGTGTATTAATGAATTGCGGTTTCAGCTCAAAGTGATTTCCATTGGGTTCGGGGAGAAGAATGCATGATGGAAGGGAGGTGCGAATCGGGTAGAATCGATCTTGAAGTGAGACGTTGTTTTCCATTGTGTCAAGTGGTTGTGTAAGTGCAAGTGTAGAAAGTCTAACAAGTCTTATAGAATTTGGATCACGGAACCACTCTTGCATATACAGTCACAAACAACGTGCACCGATCACACCAGCGAAAAACAAAAAATGAAAATAACAAACAATAAAAGAAAAATCAATCCAAGCTATCTAGGATTCCTGGACCTAGACGACTCCTAACTGTTTAGAGTGTCCACAGGAGATTTAGTGTAGACTTTGACTATAAGCGAATCAGCCAGGAAAGGGCAAAGTTGGTGGGAGGTTTTCCGTCAGAGACGTTCCTTAATTAAGTAACCAGCAACCTTCGGGCTTTCGGCCCGCAATCCCTTTCCTAGACACTGATTTTACAAAAGTCACTTTCCAACACTTTCCCCCTTAGGATAATCTCCTAAGTGAGTCCGGATGTCCCTAGGGCCAACGTCTATCAAATTTTATTACAAGCTTGGGATTGTGAGTGCTGGAATGGTGGTTTTTGGGCTAAGGAAGGGGTGATGAAATCCCCACCTTATCTTATTTACTGGGTATGCCCTTAAAGTCAATTTTGTGCAGGTGTACGATTAAACAAAAAAGGTTCACTCAAAGCTATAAAAATCAAACAAGGAGTGAGTCCTATTCAATATGCAATGCGCACGTACCTTGCCTCCAGCACTCTTCAATAGTAAAAGTAAATGTATTGAAAAGACACGTGCCTAGAATGCAAATGTCTAATCAATTTTTAATTTGCAACTAATTTTTCACTATTGGTTATTAGCAGGAATATGGTGAAGCATACAAGAATTTAAGTACTGCAGAAGCTGTATTTAGCAGAGCAAGCAACCCTGCAGAAAACTTATCAGTAGTTCACTCTTCCTTGCCGCAAATCTGCGGCTTTGGCCCAGATTCTGCGGCAATTCAGAGGGCAACTGGTCTCTGCTTTCGAGAGCAGAGGCCCAGATCCACTTATATGTTTCTGCAATGCAAATTTTCCTATTTTCTTCACCTGTAACCTGCAACAGAGAAGAAGATTCGTTTAATTTCTCACTTTAAAACAAAAACCGTTGCTCTCCCCGGCAACGGCGCCAAAAATTGATTGAGGAAAAGATTAGTGTGAAGTATTTGCACAGATATTATGTAAAAGAGGGAAGGTTTAGAGTCAACCTTAGTGCTTGATCACTCCACAAATGTATTTCAAATGATTAATGTATCCTTTCCAATCTCCGTTATAGCATGGGCTATACCGAGTCGATTCTCAGGGAGAGCTTGCGATGGAAGCGTTACGGTTAGTAGTGAAGAAAGAAAACGAAGATTCTTCTTTGTCTTAAAAGAATGAATAAAACATGGAAAAAGAAATGAAAGAATCGGTGGATATGTTCATGATGGAAAATGAAAAGAAATCAAAACAAGATTGGCTTTTGGATTAACACTAAAAGAAAAGAAAACTTGTAAAAGATTTGAAGATGGAGAAAATCATGACTAGCTAACCTTACTACCTTGCTAAAAACTTACTAAACTCCGTGATGGTGAATGCGTGCCTCATGTTGATTCATCGGCAAAGATTTGTCTTGTGTGTTGGTCTAATTACTTTCCCACTTGAATGACGGGTGATCACTCTTGGGCTTGTCTTGTAGACTCATAGATGTCATTGGCCTACAAGATAGACTTTCAATCATGGAATCAAAAGAGCGACACTCAAGGGATGCTAAGGAAGAAGATACAACATTCATTAATTGAAGTAAAGAAGTTGTACAACAAATAGTATATGTTTGGTGATCCATCTCCATGTTCCATCAAGGCACTGTTCTAAAGACAAGGCTCTAAATGAGGCACACATGAATCATATGGAATTACAACAAGAACTTGCCAAGCAATGAAAGTAACCCATCGGAGAAGAGAAGACCATACAACTTGCAAGATTAAAGATAGCAATCACCCATGAGTTAGTAGTTAGCAAGGTTAGTGGTTAGCTAGTTCATGTTAGAAAAGTTAGCTACTAGCCATAAGAAAAGAAAAGCAAAGCATGAATTAAAGTACAAGTAAAGTAAAGCTAGAATTAAGAAAGCAAGTAAACTAGAAAATGCAAGAGAAAAGAGAAGAGAATGGATCAATCCTTGCTTCACAAGTTGTCACCCCTTGGTATACACAAGCTTTCTCTCTCTTACAAACTCTCTCTTTACAGAATTTCTAGGGAGGAAGAAGATCTAGAGCACTACAAAAATCCTAGAGAGAAATCCTACAAAATACAAGCATCTAATCTCTAATCTCTCCTCTCTCCTCCTCCACTTTTTACGACGGCCCTGGTCCTGTATTTATAGGCCTCAGAGAGAAGTATCTGGAACCTGGACAGGTGGCAGAAATCTGGGGCTCAACGGCCCCAGATCTGCCGCAGATCTGCGGCAACTTGCGGCCGTTTCAAGGCCGTTGGCCAACAACTTTCTATTGTGAGTTGTTATGAGTTTGTTATCCACGTGGACCTTCTGGAAGTGTGAGCTTGTGCGTAGAATTCTCCAGATCCTGGGTTCTAACTTGGGCTCTCTTTTGGGCTTTGAATTAATTCCCTTTAATTATTACTAATTAAAGAGATTTTGGGCCTTTCTTATTTCAGATGTGGACCTGCAAAAAATAGAGAGAAGAACATTAAAAATCATATTTTTATTTGCAATATGCATGGAAATGATGTGGTAAAATATGCAAAATTGTATATCAATCAAAAACTCTTTCTCTTGAAACTCAAAACTTTGATTTTCAATGGAATTATTGTTGTGATTTTAATCCATCCCAATGACCCTTTATATAGGTTTTTAGAAAAATAAATTTAGAATAGTTTTACTGGGTTTAAAAGGAATAAATTGACTCTTAAAATTCAACAAAACACGTTTTAAAAACATGTTAAAAATTAGCCATTCTGCAGTCTGCAGACTGTTGGTCAACTTTGAGCACAGTTTTCAAGCTGAAAACGTCCGAATTTGAAATAAGTATATAGAAATAATTTGTAAATATTTAAGTTTTAGTTTTAACGCAACTTGAATCAACTCAATATCATGTCAGAGTAGAAGTTATCAATTGAGTAAGAAAGGTGTCAAATCAGAAACTGTAACTATTTTCAAAACATAACAGACTTCAACCCAATATTTGACATCTTTATTATTTAAATCAGAAAATAATTATTGAATAAAAATGTAGCCCTGAAAGTTATCTTTGAAATGCAATTTAAATAATATTAATTGATTATAAGAATAAAAAGTTATGATAAGAAATCTAAAAGGGTGTCGAGCAGATCAGCAGAACTAAAACTGGTTAAAATCCAAAACCCGATATATGTGTACTTGAAATCCAAAAATCGGTTAAACCAAAAACCAAACATATTGAACTTATGTGTGTGTATTTTTTAGCCTCAAAATATATTTTACCTTTTAACAATCTAAACTAAAATAAAACCGAAGTCTTCTTGTAGAACTACTTTTCCAAGCCGATTCGATCCAAACATGCTCCAATGAGCTTGACTCCAACTGAGTTTTGATATAATCTTGACGTACGAGCTCTTAAATCTACATGTATTACTCCAAACTCCTTTGTTGAAACTAAATACCTACTACGATCTTGATCAATAACTGAAACTATATAAACATAGAATCATTAGTACTATAACTACATGAGTTAATTATCATCAAAACTAGAGTGATGGACCTTTGGGCCAACATCTTCTTTGTCTTTTAACTCTTTCAATGTAGTACCTTTAACTTTCCATTAGGATGAAGTGCACGAATGACCTTTCGAACTTTTTGATCATTGTCAATGGCATCACCTAAAGAAGTAAGACCATTAGTTATTTTAGTAAATTTTGTAACCATATCATCAATGGACTCATTTCATGCATCGTGAAGTTTTCATATTGGGAATGCAAGAGATCAATTTTAGCCCTCTTAACTTGTGATGTTCCCTCATGAGTGACTACTAAGTGTGACAAAATCTCGTAGGTGAATTTGTAATGAATGACCCTAGCTATGTCGTCATCATTTAAGGCTTGAAGCAATGCATAGTGTGCCTTTGCATTGGCATCAAACTCCTTGGTGGTAATATCGGACCAGTGTCCTCATCACTAGTGTGAACACTAAAGGGTTTAGTCACCGCCTTTACAACCCAGCTTCCTAGGAATTGCAAAAACATGATCATCTTAACCTTCCATATGAGAAAGTTAAGGCCATTAAACTTGGAAGGGGCCTTAATACCTTCGACCATTTTTACTATAGTGGATGAGAATGAAGATGTCAATAAAATGATTGGCAATAGGCTCTCTCTAAGGTTGTTAAGCTAAAATCTAGAGATCAAGACTCTGATACCAATTAAAATTACACCTAGAGGAGGTGAATAGTTGAATAGCTAATTAAATGAAAATTCTAGACAATTTATATGAAATAATGCAACCGATGACTCAAAATAAGATTTGAAGTCAGATTCTTCGTGAAGGGCTCTAAACTTCTCCTTTTGATTCCTCTAGGTAAGAGTTGAGGTGCTCAATTGCTGCTATCTTGTTGATATGAGTATTGATTGACAAGAATAAATGAATGATAAACAAGTAAATAGAGGCAATAAGCAATCGGAAATAAAAGATTTGTTTCGAGGTTTGAGCCACCACTCTACGTCCCTGTCTTCACCACCATGAAGGATTTCACTATCCACTATTGGATCCTCCACAAAGGGACCTTACAATAAGAAATTACAACTATTCGGAGTACACAACTCCCCAACTCAATTCTCTACATCAAGCCAATTGAGATAACGAGCTCTGGGTGATCAAGAGATCACAAACACTCTCTTTGCAACTCTCGTGCAAAAATCCAATAGACTAAATGTAAACATGAAGCTCAAAGATGTAAGTGAGAGTGAAAATCAGAAAAGAGAGATTTTAGGAGTAAAAAAACTCAATTAAAACTTTAAAAATAAGAGCAAAAAGAAACTTGAAACTTTTTCTCTTTAAAACAAAAATTAGATTTTCAATAGAATTTGTCGTTGTGAAATATTCAATCCAGTTACCCTTTATATAGGTTTTAGAAAAAAATACTTTAGAATAATTTTATCAGGTCTAAAAGGAAGAAAAATTGACCTTAAAAATTCAACTTTTCACGTTTTAAAAGAAAACATGTTTTAAAACAGATTTAAAAGAACTGGCCATTACGTCAATCTGGCGGTCTGGCGGTCAACCAGGCATTCAAAAAAAATTGACCGTTGGCTCTCGGTCAAGCGACCGGTCGACCGTGATTAACCGAGACCAAACTATTTACAGTCAGTCGACAGCCAGTCGACCGCAACAGGGACCGGTCGATTGGTCGTTAGATTGAGAATGTGCACAACATGCACACCCCAATTGCCAGAGATTCCGTTGACCGTGCGATCGACCGTTCTGGTCTGTAATAGGCACGGTCGACCGACCTAGGCCAAAAACTGGGTCAAAATAATTTTTGAAGATAACAAATTTTCAAATAAATTTGTTTGAATTTTTGAAGAGAAAAGACATGTATAGCCATGAGATACAAGTTCTAAATTGAGATAGAAATTTTAAGAAAATGTGAGACAAGTATCAAAATTAAGCATGTCAAAATCATACTTTTTGAAAACGTGCATTTTTGTGTGTGTATAATTTTGAGCCTCAAATCTATATTCTACTCTTTAACAAACTAGTTTCTTACAAGGTTCTAATCGACTATAAAAATCTTCAAACGGGCTTCTCTGATAATGAAGTTTGTGCGATGCTGAATGCTTTGAGTTATGATCCCGTTCTTGAGTACTCTTGAGCCATCAACACTAAGATCTTTTTGAACCCTAATACACTCCTGAACTTGATTAGTACCAAATAACTTCATATGCTTTGTTATCATCAAAACACAAAACCGGGGATTGTAACCTTTGGGCTAACACAAACATAAAAATAAAAAAATTTATAAAAATTAAACAAGCATCAGATATAAGTATGTTTTATCGAATCAAAAAGTATACATACATATCCCAAAAAAACGAGTCAAAAATAAAATTTTGCATGAAGGTAAGTGACTCAAGGATATACATGTATATCTATTAGTTTTAGACAAAAATAATATATACATGAAGCTAAATGTACAAAAATAGAAAAAATAAGTATAAATAAAAGAATCATCAAAACTAGGTTATACATGTACATGTAATGAGTACAATGAGCAATGAAGCACAAACATCTAATAATCAAGTGTAACTCACTACTTGTACAAGTATAAACACAAGTTTTAATGAAAATTACATCTAAACAAGTAATCACCACATGAAGTACAAAACAAATATGATCATTAGGCTAAATGCATGTGTTTTAAAACTAGTATATACATAGTAGTTAAATAATAGTGAGAACACAAAATATGAATCCAAATGAACATGGTGTATCTTAAAGATTATTTGTGTATATCACATGTCTAATAACATTGCATGTAACATATTGAGCATTAAAATCACAACATGCTAAAAATTATCAATGTAAAAGCATGTAAATTAAAATAAGAGTTTAAAGATAGTTACCAAACTATATGAACTATTCTATAAGTCTCTAAACTATGGTGGTCCTCCTACCAAGCTTCCTTGATAGTGAAGCATCAAATGGGTGTGTTTCTTCAAGCTCCATTGCATCCTCCACCAAGGCGCCAAATCTCTCACGTTTTATGAGAGCCTACACCTACATCAAACACAAGAGTTGAGATTTTGGTGCTAATTTCTTTTTCGGTCCACTAGAGTTAGCAATATTTAGAACCCAAACACTTTATTTGCAAAATTAAGAGAATTTACTCTATCAAAACTAAATTTTGCAAGATGGCTTTGCGGCCACAATGTGTACATTTGTACACTCTAGCATACATGTGAGTGGGGTGAGCATGGTGTACATGTGTATGCCATGGGGTATGTGCATGAGTATGTGAAATTTATTTCTTGCGAAATATAGATTCCAACCTATTATGGTTAAAAGTACATTGGCTCAAAGTGGAGTCTAAATAATCAATTTTCTTCTTCACAATACAAATAATAGGATTTGTTTCGAGGTTCGAGCACCCTTGCTCTACATCCCCGCCTTCGACACTACGAAGGATTTCCACTTGAATCGATCCGACCGGATCACTCCTCGGTGCTGCAACACCTACAAGCTCTCGGACTCCCTAGTCCGTACACACCGCAAGCCCACAAGCTCGCCGAGGCCGCACTCAAACAAGAGTTCACACATAAACTCGAAACCACCGCGAACACAACCGTCCGCCTCCTCAAAGTACAAGAATGATCTCTTGGTGATCTAAACACTTTGATCACCAATAAACACTCTCACAAAAAAAACTCTCCTATAGGTAGTAGATTAATGGATAGCTCAAGTGTTGTGTGAGAAAACAAGGATTGAAATGGTGGAGGAAAACTCAAAGAAATCACTTCTAAACTCTCTTGATAAAAACTCCCCTTTTGATTAGAAATATTTGCTCTCAAATAAGTGGAGAAAACCTCTTGAAAGAGTAGGAAAAACTGTTGTAAAAATCCACTTAAATCTTATATAAAACAGCCCCCAAATGGCCCAATTTATAGAGCTCCAAAAACTAGCTGTTATGGGTCAGACAGAGCTGACGGTCGATCGCCCGGTCGACCGCCAACGGTCAGATTTCTGACCGTTGGGGTAGCGGTCGACTGGCCCGGTCAACCGAACCTCTAGAACAGAGAGCAGACTCTCTGCCGGTCGACCGTCCCGGTCGACCGAGGATTTCCAGAGAGCAAAGCTCTTTGGACGGTCGACCGTCTCGGTCGACCGGCCCTCCAGTCAGACACTGTCATGCACGCTGTGCACGTCGCGCGGTCGACCGGCCCGGTCGACCGGCTGAAACCAGGTCAGGGTTTTAGGGAAAGAAAAACTTGATCATTTTGACTCAAATAAAATCCCATAAAATTACTAAAAATCTACAAAAATAGTTTTACCATTATACTTTGATAAACAAACATGCTTGCACAAAATCAAAGCATGTTACAAATAATTTGGACTATTTTTGTAACTTAGAAATTTTGGCTTAAAACAAAACGGTATTTTCCAGAAACCAACCTTCTAAGGAAAAATACAGTTTTTGTAAAATTTGTTATTTTTCCAAAATAAAAATTCTTTTATGAAAAGCACATATTAATCAAGAGTGTGTGTGTGTGTAAGATATACTTGAGCAATCCACCAACTATTCTATCCTTTACATTTCATCTAAAATAAAATCTTATAAAAAACAAACCTAGACACAAGTCTTCATTTTCTTGAAGTCTTCACTTGAAGTCTTCTTATCTTCTTGACTTGGTTCAAACTCGATCCAAAGAGCTAGACTCCTCTTGAGTACTTGATGTGGTCTTGATGCACAAGCTCTTGAATCAAACCGTGTTAGCTCCAAAACTTGAAGCTACACGCCTATTAAGATCTTGATAATAAATCTGTCCTAATTAAACACAAGATCATTAGTACTATAACTACATGAGTTGATCATCATCAAAACTAGAGTGATAGGCTTTTGGGCCAACAATCTCCCCCTTTTTGATGATGACAAAACTCATGAAGTTATATGCATGGATTAAAGTAAAGCTTCAAAGAAGCTCCCCCTTAACTCATGCATAACAATAAACAATAAGATATGGCAATGAAGCACATAAACTACCTAAACATGAATGCAAATATATGGAGATAAAACATGCCAATCAAGTATAAAACAAATCAAATTCTTTTTCTCCTATTTGCAACATAAACATATATGCATAAATATAAATATACTTCTCCCTTTATGAATAAAGCAAGGAAAACATGCATATATACCAAAAACTTTCTCAAATACTTCTCCCCCTTTTGTCAATCATCAACAAAGGGGTTAAAGTAAAAACAAAATCAACAAATTTTTCTCCCCCTTTTTGTCCGAAACATAGAATCAATAAGGGGTGAAATCAAAGCAATCGAATAAAAGGTATATGCGATATACATTCATGAAGAGGAAGACGCTAAGTTAGCTTCCCTACATATATGCATTACATGAAGAAGGGATGACAAGCCCCAATTCACATAACACATAATCTGTAATGCATAAGAGGAGATGTGAAGCTCCCCCTACACACGTGTATCACATAAAGAAGAGTTGTCAAGCTCCTCAATACAAGATACACTCAACATGAATCTATATGTAGAAGAGATGTTAAGCTCCCCTTGCATATAGGCAATACACATCAAAAATGTTTTGATTTTTAATTGTTCAAACAAAATTTTAAATTTTTCTCAATAAACAAATTTTGAGATATCTTAGTAAATCATAAAAAATTTAAGGTATCACTTGTAATCAAATTTTAAGATACCAATTGAAAAAAAAAAATCATGTTGATACCAATTGTAAAATAACATTACAAATTTTGAATTTTTCAAATAAGCAATACATATTGATACCATTGTAAATTTATAACAAATTTGAAATAGAAGCATATTGATACCAATTAAAAAACAATGCATAAGCTTTATTATAAAGTCAATTGAGATACCAATTGAAAATAAAGTTTTGAATCAAGCTTAGCATAAACTTTGTGCTTTAAATATGTAAACCAATTGTAAAGTAAGCACACAAAAATCATATATATGTATGAAAAGAGAATACCAATAGCAATTGATATTACGGAAATAATGAAGCATACATATATAGAAAACAAAATATGAGTATATACAAAATTATCAATTTAGATACCAATTGAAGAGATCCAATGATACCATTGAGAATAATAATGTAAATCAAGTATATAACTCATAACCTACCACCCTTTATATGCACAAGGTAAAGGATTTTCCAATAAAGCTTACAAGGCATACTCGCCCAGCCATCCGCCCATAAATGGTGTAGGAAGGGTTTTCAAAAATAGGGTTTGAAAATATTTTATAGTAAAACCACTACCCAATTGAAGAATAATAACTAGTTAAAAATAATTTTTGAAACACTAGTTAAAGATCCTTCAAAAACATGAAATCAAAACATATGTTTTTCATGAGTCATACCAAATACACAAGAGATGACACTCAAGACTATAAGCTCAAAAATATGTTCATGAACCAAGGTCATGATAAAACAAATAAAGTGTGAGTGTTCAAGAATCATGTAATTAGCATTTCATGAAATTAATCAATGAAGCTCAAAATGATCATAAGTCTTATTTTATCAAACAAAACATGAAAATTCATTTTTCATCTTAAAAGCAAACTTCAAGGTATATGTATGTTTTTATCCAATCCTAACAATATGCATACATATCCCAAACATAAAAGAGTCTATCATATAATTTGCATGAAGGCAAGAGACTCACGGTATACATGTATATTTATTAGATTTGAATACAAAATACATATACATGAAGTAAAACCATGAAAATAGGCAAAACAAGTTTAAATGAGGGAATCATCAAAACTAGGCTATACATGTGCATATAGTGAGTACAAATGAACAATGAAGTGCAAACATGTATGAATCAATTGTTTGCTCACTACTTGTACATGTATAAATCCAAGTTTTAATAAAAACTACATTTAAACTAGTATTTACCACATGAAGCATAAAAACAATTAAAACATGAACATGCTAAAAATATCATAAATGAACAAAGCATGTACATAAATTAGGAGTTTTTTAGAGATAGTTACCAAACCAAAGACTATGCTCCAAACCTCCAAAACATGGTGGTCATCCCACCAGAACTTCCTTGATAGCGGTGCATCAAAAGTATGTTCATCTAGTCCATGTGCAACCACCACCAAGGCATCAAATCTCTCACGTCTTGTGAGAGCCCTCACCTACATCAAATACACAAGGTGGGGACTTTGGTACCCATTTTCTTTTGGGTCTTGAGGGTTAATTTTGTAAGGAACCCAAATTTTTTTGTTAGCAAAATTTACATGATGAATCTTATCATAACAAAACTTTGCTAAATAGCCTTTGCGGCCACAATGTGTACATTTGTACACCTTAGTATGCTTATGTGGTGAGTGTGAGCATGACGTGCAACATGAGCATATGCATGATGAGGATGATGTGCATGAATATGTGGTTTTGTTGCTTTGAAAACAAGGTCTCCAATCTCTTATGATTAAATGCACATTTGCTCAAGCTGAGCTCAAACAATCAATTTTATTTTTCAAAAATTTAACCTCATTTACATTAATAGTAGCAAGTAAAGCATGATGAGAATCATTTTTCTTATTTTTAGAATCTTTTCTTTTCTTTTTCAATCATTTTTCTTTTTAAAGTGTTTTCTTGAAAAGCGATTTCCTTTTGTTTTTCCACCAAGATAATTTCATTTTTCAAAACACATTTCCTTCACATAAATCATTCAATTTAGACATCAAGAAAATATTCTCATTTTTCAAAATTTCATTTCTTTTTCAATGCATGCAACCTTATTTCTAAATGAATCTTTTCTTTTAGCATGCAATCAAAATTCTTTTTCAAATTTTTATTATCCTTTTTAATCATGTCATATTTTTCAAGTAGTAATTGACAAAATGAAGTAAGCTCATCATATGACATGTCAACATCTTCATCTAACTCGGATTCGATGTTTACCTCAAGGGGGTTATCCCCTTGGACCATGTAGCACAAGTTGGAGGTGTCACTTCCAACATCCGATCGCTCCCCGCATAGTATTGTTCATTTTCGCCGAGGAGAGTATGGTGTTCCAAACTACAAAATCCGAATCAATGTAGAAACCCTAGATAAATAATCATCATTTAGGGTAGATCTTAAAGCATGTACGGCTTTTGCATTAGCCTCAATATTTTTGCCATTAGAACAATATGAATCTTTAGTGATGGCAAAATAAACATGAATGCTAGGGCCTTGAGGTACAAGGACATCTTAACCTTCCAAATTTGGATGTTAAGAATGTCAAAGGTGGGTGGTGACATGAAGTCCATGGTGTGTGTATTAATATTGTGATTAGCCTAAAAATGAGGATCTTTAACTCTAGTTGTAAGACCCAAATCAAGAGCACTTGGCTCTGATAGCAATTGTAAAATCACCTAAAGGGGGTGAAATAGGTGATGGCTAATCTAATGGTCACTAAATGCGGAATTAAAAACTTATATGACCTAAACTAAAAATCTTAAACTAAACACCACGTATAACACAAGAGTGTAGCCGAATTTCCCGTGAAGGGCTCTGGACTAACTCCTCAAGATTCCTCTAAATAAGAGTTGAGGTGCCGCGTTGGCTCTCTTGGTGAATACAAGTGTTAGCAAACAATCCCCAAGCATATATCAATTTAGCACAAAAATATCAAGCATGTGAAGATAAACACAATAGAAGTATGCAAGATATAAAAAGAAGATAGAGAGAGTGAGCAATCGCAAACACAAGGGATTTGTTTCGAGGTTGAGCACCCTTGCTCTACATCCCCGCCTTCGACACTACGAAGGATTTCCACAGAATCGATCCCACCCGGATCACTCCTCGGTGCCGCAACACCTACAAGCCTCCGGACTCCCTAGTCCGTACACACCGCAAGCCCACAAGCTCGCCGAGGCCGCACCTCAAACAAGAGTTCACACACGAACTCGAAACCACCGCGAACACAACCATCTGCCGCCTCAAAGTACAAGAATGATCTCTTGGTGATCTAAACACTTTGATCACCAATAAACACTCTCCTATAGGTAGATATCAATGGATAGCTCAAGTGTTTGTGAGAAAACAAGGATTGAAATGGTGGAGGAAAACTCAAAGAAATCACTTCTAAACTCTCTTAATAAAAACTCCCTTTTGATTGGAAATATTTGCTCTCAAATAAGTGAAGAAAACCTCTTGAAAGAGTAGAAAAAACTATTGTAAAAATTCACTTAAAATCTTATATAAAACAGCCCCCAAATGACCCAATTTATAGAGCTCAAAAAACTACCGTTATGGGCCAGATAGAGCTGGCGGTCGACTGCCCGTCGACCGCCAACGGTCAGATTTCTGACCGTTGGGGCAGCGGTCGCCGGCCCGGGTCGACGAACCTATGGAACAGAGAGCAGACTCTCTGCCGGTCGACCGTCCTGGTCGACTGGCCCTCCAGTCAGACCTGTCGTGCCACGCTGTGCACGTCGCGCGGTCGACCGGCCCGGTCGACCGGCTGAAGCCAGTCAGGGATTTTAGGGAAAGAAAAACTTGGTCATTTTGGCTCAAATAAAATCCCATAAAATACTAAAAAATCTACAAAATAGTTTTACCATTATACTTTGATAAACAAAACATGCTTGCACAAAATCAAGCATGTTACAAATATTTGGACTATTTTTGTAACTTGAAAATTTTGGCTTTAAAAAAAAAACGGTATTTTCTAGAAACCACCTTCTAAGGAAAAAATACAGTTTTTGTAAAATTTGTTATTTTTCCAAAATAAAAATTCTTTTATGAAAAGCACATATTAATCAAGAGTGTGTGTGTAAGATATACTTGAGCAATCCACCAACTATTATATCCTTTACATTTTATTTAAAACAAAATCTTAAAAAAACAACAAACCTAGACACAAGTCTTCATCTTCTTGAAGTCTTC
Source organism: Agave tequilana (assembly GCA_038442645.1). Lineage (NCBI taxonomy): Eukaryota > Viridiplantae > Streptophyta > Magnoliopsida > Asparagales > Asparagaceae > Agave > Agave tequilana. The sequence goes on along the minus strand of JAVJIF010012279.1, from coordinate 2,187 downwards.
ACTTGAAGTCTTCTCATCTTCTTGACTTGGTCCAAACTCGATCCAAAGAGCTAGACTCCTCTTGAGTACTTGATGTGGTCTGGATGCACAAGCTCTGTTAATCAAACCGTGCTAGCTCCAAAACTTGAAACTACACACCTACTAGATCTTGATCATAAATCTGTCACTAATTAAACACAAGATCATTAGTACTATAACTACATGAGTTGATCATCATCAAAACTAGAGTGATAGGCCTTTGGGCCAATAATTATTATTTGGAAGAAGAGACATAAGCATGAGAATCAACAATCTTTTTCTTTTTAGAAATATTGTCTTTATTTTTAAAATAATTTCTTTTTCAAAGAGTTATTTTTTTCCAAAACAATCTCTTTTTCTTTTTCCACTAAATAATTTTATTTTTCAATGAATTGTTTCATCCACAAATGTCATTTAATTTTGAAGACAAGTAGATATTCTCCTTTTCAAAATTCATTCATTTTGAAACACATTTAAATTTATTTTAAAAGAATCATTTTCTTTTACAAAGAAGTATTTTCCTTCTTCAACTTATCATTTTCAATTTTTATAAATCATATTTTTCAAGAGTTTTTGATAAAAAGATGCAAGCTCATCATAAGGCATGTCAATATCTTCTTCTAACTTGGATTCAGATTTACCTCAAGCAGTCATCCCCTTGGATCATATAGCACATATTGGATGCATTACTTCCATCATCCGAGTCACTCCCCATATAGTATTGCTTTTGTCCACCAAGAGAGCTACTAAAAAGTTGAATCAAAGTTAAAACCCTAGATAAATATTCATCATTTAGGATTGACTTTAAAGCATGAATGGCTTTTGTGTTAGCCTAAAGATGTTGCCATTAATAAAATATGAATCTTTAATAGTGACAAAATAGATATGAATTCCTAAGGCCTTAAGATACATAGATATCTAACTTTTCCAGTTTAAGTCAAGAATGTCAAACATGGGAGGTGTCATGAAATTCATGAGTGTGTGTACAAATATTATGGTTAGCTAAGAGTAGGATCTTTAACTCAAGGTTGTTAGACCCAAATCAAAAGCACCAGCTCTGATACTAATTGTGAGTCGCCTAGAGGGGGTGAATAGGTGACTAGTTAATCTAATGCAAAATAGATGTGAAATTAAAATTAATTATACAAACTAATACTATTATGATAAACACATCAAGTATAACCAAAGAGTGTAGCCGAATTCCTGGTGAAGGGCTCTAGACTATCACCTCAAGATTCCTCTAGATAAAGAGTTGAGGTGCCACTATGGCTCTCTTGGTTGAATACAAGTATAAGCAATAATCCCCAAGCATATATCAATAAGTACAAATATATCAAGTATATAAGAGATAAATATATAAGCATGCATGATACATAAACACAAGTGAGAGAAAGAGAGATGAACAATGGCAAACACGGAAAATTATTTCGAGATTCGAGCACACTTGCTCTACGTTCTCGCCTCAACATTATGAAGTAGTTCCAATTGATCGATCCTTCAAGTCACTTGGTGCCGCAACACCTACAATAAGCTCCCTAAAGAACTCTTGGACCCGCAAGTTCCTTACTTGTTCTCGCAATAACAAACACGCGAACTCGCAAGCTCGCCGAGGCCGCAATCTCTACAACTCCTCCAATTATGAAGGTGAAACACTTGTGATCACTTCTCTTATCACAAAAATAAACTCTCTCACAACAAGGATCCTAGAGGATGAATGTAGCAATGGAAAGCTCAAGTTTGTGTGAGAAAAACAGATAGAGTTGTGGTGAAAAACTCAAAAATCTCTTTTGAAAATTAAAAAAACTCTAGATAAACACTCTTTTGATATGGAAGTTTAGTACAAAAACTTGTTTGAAAAACTTCTGTTGGAGATGAAAAATGGCTCTTGAAAACTCTCCAAAAATCTTGCCTAAAACATGCCAAAAGAATCCCTTATTTAAAGGGGATCAAAAACTAGCCGTTATGGCTCAAAATTTAGGCCATAATGGCCTATTGATCGACTGCCCGGTCTGAAAGTACAACCTAGAAGAGGGTGAATAGGTATAAGGCTAATCTAATGACAAATGATGTGGAATCAAAAAAACTAATTGCAACACACTTAGTGCACCAAAGAGTTGTAGCCGAATTCCTGGTGAAGGGCTCTGGACTAACTCCTCTAAATTTCTCTAA
>JAVJIF010012278.1:0-65637 GCA_038442645.1 Agave tequilana | reverse complement strand
ATAATACATTTGCCATTGCGTTCTCCTCTGTCGGTGAGAGCAGCATCTCCTCCTATACCCAGGTGTGATACTCTCTCTACAATATTTTTTTCCTCTTATTCTTTTAACAATGATTTTGGGTTAAAGAAAATCTAGGAAGGACCCAAATTTCAAGGGAAACTTCCAGATTGATCTTGCCAAAGCTGAACCAGGACTCTAGAAACAATTTCAGTTCTAACTGAGTTTTCAAGCATACAAGCAAGTAATTCCATGTTTAACCTTACAAAATACCACAACTTACAAAGCACAAAGAAAAGCTGGAAATTCAGAAATGTAAAAGATTTAACAGCAGATGGATAAATTTGTTGAAAGGTGTATTCTTTCTGTTCACAATATAAAATGAAACAAATGCATCAATATGCAATATAGAACATCATTTGCAAGGTAAGAGCAAACAGATTAACTCGGTGCATTACTTGAAAGGTTATCAGACTAAAGTCTACTGTGGTTATGAGTTACAAGAAAATGAATCCCAAAATCAACAAACAAGGGGGTTTCTCACACTACTACAAATTTGGATCAAATAAAATGAATCATATGTCTGAACAAATGCGGTGAAATTTGATAAAGCAAATCAATAAATATAACAACTGAAGACAAGGACATAACAAAGTGAAGACAAAGATGTTACAATACTTTGTCATCAGGAAGTTGTTGAGCTACTTCTCGTGTCGGAGCATCAAAATCCATATGATGGATAATGGCCGGATCATCAGTTTTTTTCTTTAAGAATCTTTGTGTATGATGCCATACACCAAAGCTTGGAAGATATGAACCAACATAAGACCCCCTCACCTGCAAAAAGATAATCTGTAAGCTATTGATGCTAACTTTTGTTACTTATTAGGGAATAAAGACAATCGAAATAGCAAGGATGCCAGAATAAGTTTCAGCAATACGTTGGTAATTCTACTATTGAAAGCAAACAATGAAAGAATTGAGTTTGCTACAAACTAGGAGACTAAAGTATTGATGGCGGTGAAAAAAGATAGACACAGCATGATTTTATATGTGTGTGTAGTGAACAAAATGAGTCAAGAGTAGAGGTTGGATGGTGAAATCTCTTTCCTTTGCTGGCCAAGTGAAGTTAATAATATGTGTACTGCAGAACATTTTATCTTATTGCATACTCTCTTTCAGATTGACAAATTATGTGATTAAGGAATAAGGATACACTGTAACTTCTTGGAATGGCAAGATGCACACATGAAAGTGGATTAATCCAAAGAAAGAGGGAGGACTTGGTGTTAGAAGGGTTGCTGATTAGAACATAGCTTCTGGTGTCACGTTGGTATGGAGAATGTGCACATCAGATACTATTTGGTCATCCGGGATGAAAAGGAATTATCTGGAACCTAGATATTTGTCCTATCAAACTCTTCCTTGCTTGACACTGGGACTTGGAAATGGATGGTGTCAGTGTGGCAGCAAGCATTGCAGAATATTGTCAAACACATAGGTGATGGGCAGAATACTTGTTTCTGGTATGACAAATAGTTAGTTGAGGGGAGTGTGGTTGAGCTTCTTAACACTAATACAGCTCCTGCACAAACTGATATATGAACAGTTGCCAGCATGGTGCACATGCAGCAATGTATAATAAGGCATGATGTTCTTCTTCCTATATGGAGCACTATTCTGCAGCATCTCATTCTAGACCCCAATTCAGGTCAGGATTCTTGGATTCAGACAGGCTCTTCTTCAGGTTTATTCACTTTTGAATCATGCTGGAACCAGGCTACCAGAAGCATCCAAGGTTTCCCCTTTATGATATGGTGTGGTTTCAAAATCACTGCCCGAATATGTCAATTTGTTTATTAAGAGCTTTTAAAGGAAATCTGATTACTAGAGATTTCCTGAAATCTTTAGAAATTATGCAAAATTATCGATGTGTTTTATGTGATACTGACCCGTAATCTATCCAACATCTCTACTTTGAGTGTTCTTATTCAGGATACTTATGGAGGTTGTGTAGGCTCAACCTAGGTACTATCTCTCACCCATATCAGCAATATTCAGGAAGAGGCAAATATCATCAAGACTCGGTACAGGCGAAAAAAAAGGGAATCAACTATCCTAGAAAGAAGTGTGATTAATGTTGTATGTGGCATATCTAGAAGGAGAGAAATGCTAGGATCTTTCAGCAGCATAAAAGCCACAAGATCATTTGTATTTAGGAGCTTATATGAAGATGTAAGGGAATTATTGAGGACTTAGCACTGGAAGTCTGACAAGGTTAAGCTCATGTGTGACATCATGTCCAATTGGAATGTATGAGTGGTATGTGTGAGTTATTGTATGAGAGATTTGTAAACCTAGATGTGAGTTGTATCTGATTAGTCTGGCCTGAATTGAAGGGTGCACGGCCACGGTCCTCTCCCCTTCTATATATATATAAATATATATATGTATATATGTATATATATATCATTAATCTATATATATAAACTTGTGTTATTCTAAAGGATTCGAGGCCGAATCCTTCCCACTCAAATACAACCCTACAACATCCGAATGTAAGATCCACTCCATTGAAGGTGATCTACATTATTTCAAGTAACTAAAAATCAAAAATTATGTATTCTGAATACTTTTTACTCATCCATCAAGTAGGCGCAAAATGGACGGCTGAAATAGTGAGTTGGCTAGTTTAACGGTGTAGAATATTTGAAATCTAACAAAATTGGTGTGTGGAGGTTTTTAAGTGTTTAGATCATGATGAAATGGTCGGATCAAAAATTTGTATGTCTAAAGACGTAGATCAAAATAATATGCTATTTTCGGCCGTCCATTTGCGCCTACTTAATGGATGGACAAAATTATTTAAAATACATGATTTTTTGTTTTTAGTTACTTGAAATAATGTAGATCAACTTCAACGAAATGGATCTTGCATTCGGATGTCGTAGAGTTGTATTTGAGTGAGAAGGATATGGCCTCGAATCCTTCTAGAATGACACAAGTCTCTCTCTCTCTCTCTCTCTCTCTCTCTCTCTCTCTCTCTATATATATATATATATATATATATATATATATATATATATAGAGGTAGACTTGTATCCTTTCAAAAGGATTTGATCCCGGATCCTTCCCACTCAAATTCAACCCTCCAACATTCGAATACAAGATCCACTCCGTTGAAGTTGATCTATACTATTTCAAGTATCTATAAACCAAAAATCAAGTTTTTAAATACTTTTTGCCCATCCATCAAGTAGGGGAAAAACGGACGGCCTAAATAGTGAGTTGGTTAGTTTAACGGTGTAGAACATTTGAAATCTAACAAAAATTAGTTTATAGGGGTTTTTAAATGTTTAGATCATAATGAAATGGCGGATCGAGAATTTGTATGTCTAAAGACATAGATCTAACCAACTCACTACTTTCGGCCGTCCATTTTGCGTCGCTTGATGGATGGGCAAAAAGTATTTAAAACACTTGATTTTTTGTTTATAGAGACTTGAAATAGTATAGATCAACTTCAACGGAGTGGATCTTGTTTCGAATGTTGGAGGGTTGAATTTGAGTGGGAAGGATCCGGGATCAAATCCTTTTGAAAGGATACAAGTCTATCTCTCTCTCTCTCTCTCTCTCTCTCTCTCTCTCTATATATATATATATATATATATATAGACATATATATATATATAGACTCTCTCTATCTATCTATCTATATATGTATATAGAGAGAGAGAGAGACTTGGTTTCTTCCGGAAGGATTGGTGTGCAATGGTTTTTTACTGTTTAGATCATTATCCAATAATCGGATCAAGAATTTGCATGTCCAAAGTCATAGATCTAAGTATCATACCACTTAAGGTTGTCCATTGTCGCCTTGTAGATGCGGGAGGCAAAAAACGTCAAAACACTTTATTTTTATTTTTAGTCACTTCAAATGATGTCAACTTGAACGGAATGGAACTTCACTTTGAATGGTCTGACATTAATTTGAATGGGAAGGATTTGGCTCCAAATTCCTTAAGGGGTTAGAGCTAACTGGTAACATTGTTTTAGTAATTGAAGATTTAAATGATAACATAATATACCATGATTGCCTTTATGTAGAGAGCAATGTTTAGCTAACACCAAGACAGATAAATAGCGAGAAGAAACTGAAATTTTCATTTAAGAACAATTGCATAGAGATCTTGAAGAGAAAAAGAGAGAGAGAGAACAGGTCACATGGGATAGACAGTAGAAAGAAGCCAGAAAATCTGGCTTCACATATCTTATCAACTTGTTCTTTTCTAAAAATCTGTTTTTGAAACCAATTGCAAACATCAAAGTTTGCACGAAAAGAAGCAATTGTTTAAAAACGGTTAAGAAACATATCACAACCAATGCCAAACACACCCCAATAGTTGTTGGCAAGCCTGCAAGTTATTCCAAATGTGAAAAATTCAGTCAAGTAGTTAATATTGGAATCAGGAAGTTCTCATCTTTTTAAAGGTGAAGATATCACATACTGCTTTTCTGCTTATTAAAGCATACAGCTATCAGAGAAATGTTAAATAAGTTTCCGTGTTTATAGCAGCTTTGGAGCTTCTACTATTGCAGTCAGCTTAATCAGATAAGTAACGCAAAAATGCAATCTTAAAATAATACATAAAAATACCCCACAACCTATTCCTATGGAACAAGTCCAAAATGAATGTAGTGCAGTGTCACCTTCTTTTCCAAATTCAGAGCTTCTGAGGCCAACTCTTCCAGCCATAGAATAATCCGGAGACATAACTGGGCTGTATGATCAGTCATAACAAACTGACAGGCTTCCTGATGCGAAGTAGTCGGAGACTGTAGAGGGGAAAAAGATTGACTTTAGACAGAACCATCAAAGATTTTCTGTAAAAGATAGAAACAAAAGAAGCTCCTGGGAGAACATTAAGAAAAAATCATACCAGAATCAGGTCTTCAGGTAGTTCCTCATTTCCTGCAAGACATTTACCAAACAATTTCAACGCTGGGAAAAAAAAAGGTTTAGATATCAATGCAGAAGACAATCCAAAGGTTTACAGAATACAGTTGAGAAGAGAGCAAGAAAGAGCCTATAATAAACTTAAAAGAACTCAAGACTTTACCATATATTTTTAAAAATAAAATTAACAATAGACATTAGACACTGGCTACTCACGCAGGAATATGTGTCACCCACCAAAGGGTAAATGGACTCAAATCCCCCCTCTTATGTCAAAGAAAAAAAGAGTAGTTCCATAGTTAATAATTTAACAACATTTACAATGAACAAAAAATTGTAAGTAATCATACAAATATTAGAAGGTGCACTAGTAATGATCATTGCTAAAATCACATGGTAAATTTTAAACCCTCTATGAAACTAGATCAATAGCTCAAAATGATGGTGAGACCTACAAATGAGGGTGTTTGGTTATAAGTCCCCCAAAAACTATCTTAATTAGATAATAATCTCCATAAAATTGAAAATTGATTAGTTCCCCAAAATGCGAGATCCGCCTACTATGAGTCTCTTTATACTTTTGTCTGTCTAAAATTTAACACAACCATGGCAAGGTTACTTATGGATATCAAATGACTAAACTTGTCTGGTTTAACCCCGCTCTTTCTATCTTCTATCTACTCTCTTCTCTCTCTTTAAACTTGCAATTCCCCCTCTTCTCCACTATTCACTCACCTGCCATCAGCTGATGTGGATATAAATAAATTTGGTAGTGCCGCCGCTGCTGCCGCAAGAGAGGAGTGAGAGAAAAAAATAAAGAAGATACAGAAGAACAGGGAAGAAATATCTGGTTATGATAAAGTCACTGCTGTTGACGCCTACCCCTATTCTGTCCCCTTCAAACCAGCAGCAACCGCAAGAGCGACAGCAACCAGCAATTGCAGAGATGAACAGCAGAGGTGGTGATCTGTTCTTTCTTTACGTTGTTTTCTTCTTCTTTTTTCCCTTCTCTTTCCTCTTCCTTTTTTTTCCTTTCCTCTTCCTCTTTTCCCGTTCTTTTGGTCTGTTTCTTCTTCCATTTGCAAGTATGTGGGTATGCACCAGAAATGTGGCCTAGGCTGTATGTGGCAGTGAATTGGAATATACTGAGGAAACAAGAAAAGAAAACATTACAAATAAAATACACTGAGGAAGAAATAGGAAGTTGTCCCTGGATCTTAAAACTGAGAGGGATGGCAGAGGCGTGGCAATGGAGATGACTAAGAAGCTTGAATTGCTTACTCTAGAATTAGATATGTGTTTACCACAATGCACAATTGTTGAAGCCCTCCTAGATGATTTCTTAATCTAGATAGTGTTTTTACAATAGCGATTTCTCTCTTTCCTCCTAGGAGGTGTATATTGACCTCTATACAAGTCTTACCATGAACTGTACTCGGCCTTGGATATGTGCAATGAGATGGGTGCATTGAATATTAGTACCTGTGTGAGATCACTATACTTCACAGTAGGCAGAATTCTTGCTCTCCCCAGGATACACTTCAATGCAAAGGAAGCAGGATGTTAATCCGAAAAGGAAGACAAGCAGTAGCAAGAAACCTCAGAAGCTTAAGGAAAGTTACATTTTCATGTCTTACTTTATTTTGAGATGTTGTGTTTTGTTTATCTTTCTTTTAGTACCACATCGGTTATATCTGAGAAGTTCACTTTGTAAGAGCCTATATAAAGAGGCTCAACTGAATAAATAAGTAGACAAAGATTAAATAAAAACTTTTCCAGTTAAAATTTCAGAGCTCTTGGGTTCTTGAGATTGGGTGTGAAGCCCGTGGTGCAAGGGGTGTGAAGCCCGCATAAGGTGTGTAAAGCCCAAAGTTATCTGGTTCTTTCTCCAACCCTAATCTCTTTTTTTATTTTATTTCTTGTAAAACTCTAGTTGTTCTTTTTTATTTGTATTCGAAGGTGATTGCGATCCGGTATTACATCAATTTGGTATCAGAGCTTTGGTCCCAATCCCCTTCGAATTTTTTTTCTTTCCCAAATCCTAGATCTAGATCTCATTTGCAAAAAAATCGATTTCTGATAGATCTAGATCTAAATCTAGATCTAGATCTACTTTGCAAAAAAAACAGAAAAAAAAGAAGAAAAAAATAGAGGAAAAAAATCCGATTACTGTTCACGTGAACAGTAATCACTCCGATTACTGTTCACAATGAACAATAACCCCGATTACTGTTCCTGTGAACAGTAACCATTCTACCTCCCCCAAACTCCAAAACTCGTCCATTCTGAGCTCGTTTCTAACCCGATTCGAGTCGTTTTTGAAGCAGCAGATTCGTAGAGAGCCACACTACACATCTACAGCCTTCATATCCTGATTCAAATTTCAGTCGTCAGCCCGATTCAACTCAACAGATCAGCGCACCACAGTTCAGAGCTTGTTTCTGCCCCGATTAGCGCCCGATTTGCGCCATTCTCGAGGTAGCCATCTTCCACTTCTTATCACCGCTGTCCAGGAGTCTTGTGGGCGATTTCAGCTCTTCAGTATGAGTATTTCTCCGAGGAATCTTAGAGGATTTTTGCGTTTGGGCGTTAACGACTCACCCCTCAAGTGATATCATAATTTGATCAATCGTTAACTGTTAGATTACTTGCAACTACTATATGGATTGCTATAATTTGTTGATTGAAATGTTATTTGCTTCCATCTGGTGGTTGCATCAGCATTTATCGCTTTTCATCATTTTAGAAATGCATTTTTCTTTGCATTTAGAACTTAAACTTTAGGGTATTTTTTGTTTAGTGCATACATTTAGTTTACTTGACTCTTGGGTTCTCCACTGCATCTGCTTGTTTGCTTGAGCCATCATGACTAGTCAGCATTATAAAGACCCCCACTTAGACCAGCTACACAATCTCCATCACGGTCATATGTTCGTTCATGATTACATTACCATATTTAAGGACTTAACCCATCGTAGTGAAGTGAGAGAGCACCCTTCTGAGGCTCTAACTAGGTTTGTTTAAGGTTTACGACCTAAAATAAAACGTGCTATGATTATTGGCCCCTATGACGACACTATTGAAGAGGCCTTTGATGTTGCGTTAAGGTTGGACTTGGCTATCAAAACCCTAGTCAATGCTAAGGCCAAGTGTTCTAAATGTGAGGGATATGGACATTATGATTATAATGTCCTTCGGAGAGTCAACATGTTAGAATTGTATTTAGTGATGAAGTGATGTCTTGAAGGTTATTGAGGAAGACCACATTCCTTCCAATATTGTTAGTATAATTGAAGACACAGCAGTTGCTGTTAACACACTGGTTATTGATGAAATTCACATGTCTGATAGCGTCAGTGATGACGTGAATGAGATAGTTGAGCCTACTACTTTGCATTTACTTGTTGCATATATTGATGATATCACTAGGCCGATAGCAATTTGCAATAATACCCACAAATTTACTGCGTACCCATATAGTACTTTGCAAGAATTTGCGATTGATAATAAGGTGATGGTTACGAGTCGTTGTGAGGAAGTTGCACGCTTAGCGTAAAGACTTCGATAGGGCTCTGAAGATGAATGCTCTCATTGCTTGCGAGTTGAATAACCCATGAGATCCTGGTATTAGTTCCGTCTTCAGCAGGGATGATGCTCCTTGGTCTTCTCTCTATGTCTTGATCGAGCTGCCATCTTTCACAGCCAACCCGTCACGGAGACCAGCTCCACCTCCACCACCATGATATCAACATGGTGTACCAGTGATGCCGCCACGACCACCACCTTAGCCCGATTGATATGCTTCGTGAGGAAAGTCCTCACTCGACAGGGTCGAGTTTCTCCAACCCCGGGGGAATTGATGAGGACATCACGTCAGTTGTCAGTTACCTTTTCATGCCTTAGTTTATTTTGAGATGTGTTTTGTTTATCTTTCTTTTAGTACCACATCAGTTATATCCGAGAAATTCACCTTTTAAGAGCCTATATAAAGAGGCTCAACTGAATGAATAAGTAGACAATGATTAAATAAAAAAATTTCCAGTTAAAATTTCAGAGCTCTTAGGTTCTTGAGATTATATGTGAAGCCCATGGTGCAAGAGGTGTGAAGCCCGCGTAAGGGGTGTGAAGCCCAAAGTTATCTGGTTCTTTCTCTAACTCTAATCTCTCTTTTTATTTTATTTCTTGTAAAACTCTAGTTTTTCTTTTTTATTTGTATTCAAAGGTGATTACGATCCTGTATTACATCAGAAAGTCTCATAGTTGAAGAGCAAACAAAATGCAAGTGGTAAATGGTTGCATTTACATGAAAGCAACAACCACCGATCGAAGTCCAACACCATAGTGTTCTAGCAAAGAGCGAGAAATATAAAGATACTGTTAACTAAATTTCAACCTTGACCATAGAAGCATAACAACTCTGCCATAGTTAAAGGATGTCCTTGACCTACTTCCCCTTACCTCAAAGATATTATTAGGATGACCAGTAAAAATTAAGAAACAATGATCCCCAGAGATCAAGATTTAAAATAATCAGACATCACAGTAACAAAAGAATAAAAAGAAAAAAGAAAATATCACACAATAGGATAAATCTTTATGATTTAATTCTAAAAACTACTCTACAACACGAATGTAAAAGAAAGAACAAAGTAGACCAGTAACCATGCAGTAACAACTAAAAAAAAAAAAAAACAACAACAACAACAACAAAACCATTATTCTCATTTTTGGAGTTGGCTACACGAATGCTTTTATCTCCTTCCAGCTCTATAAGGACTCATCTCCTCTGTTGCATAAGAATCTACCGTGTCTTTCTTTTAAAGCATCCATCCAATTCCACACTCTTTGGTTATCCAAAATATTAGGCTCCTATGCCCTCCTCCAACTATGGTCCTATTTGTCCTCCTAGCTGGCACACTTACCGGTCTCCAATACAAAATTCGAAAGCATCTCAAGCTCCCTCATTGTTGGCTCCAATTGATTTAAGGATGCGCTCCTTTCTTAGTAATGGCTCAAATTTTGTACCACCTAACAGGAGTAAAATCTGTTTTGGAGACAATAGCTTCTAATCATACTCCATGCTCCATTATGCTCTCTGAGAGTTTCATCTGATAGTCACTATGCTTGATCTCAAAAATATTCTGTATAACATTAGTCTGTATATCTCCTTTATTTTTCTGAGTAGCTAGCAAGATGATTCTCCATTCATTAGGCATTATATAAGTATTTATAGTTTTAATGGGTTAATTATTATTCATAATGGTCTCTTACTTCCAGAACACTCAAATCACAAGGATGATAGTATTAGGCCCTTCTCCTTTCCGCTCATTTTACTGAAAGCATCTTTAACAGCATAAGAAAAAACTTTTGGTAATACAAACTTCCTATCATGAATTGACTCATATAATCCTGCCCTAGGTTCGCCCATATGATTCTCATTTCTCACTAAACACCTTATTGGAATAACTTCTCTACCTTAGTTTATTCTAAACAAAATACAACACACAAAAATTCTATCTGAGTAATTACCAAGATTCTAACGATGGTTTCAAATATTGGTTGACCTGGTATATATAGCGGCAATATCATGTTGGAATTTTGAGGTACCTGATATGCTATTAACCCTATATTAACAGCTGATATCACGGTCGATTCAATATTGATGCCTGATATTGCAGATATTGATAGTAAAACCCATAGGTTAATATGGATATCAGGATGTTAAACTATGATTCTAGTATAATCGCTTGAAAGAAGACATGGATTCCAATCTAATCACATCACAAATAACTATAACAAAGCATAAAACCTTCAAACGATCTAACATAGAAGCTTAAAGAATAAAGATATGGTTTTTTGTTTATATGGTCAAAGAATGATTTCCTTTCCCAAAGAGATACCAAAGAAGCGACCAAGAAGCTGCTTCATCACGCAAGAATCGAGCATTCTGCTGCATAAATTTGTCTTCCACCACCCGGTGCCTCCCGGTATTGCCATACCTGCAAACAACAATGCCGGCGAACTCAATAGTTTAGAACAACAGCATGACACAAAATGTTGGACAGTAAAGGGAAAGTGGTTCGCAATTTAAAGAGCATGCATAGATCTTATCTGTACAATGCTTAACTGAAGCTAACAGTTGACTGAATACAAATAAAATCCCCATTGTATACAAATAAATTCTCATGACTCTTTTAAAAAAAATGAATAAATTAGATGTGACACAAAGTGGTTGATTCAAGAAGCAACCTAAGTTAGATGCTTAAAGCTTCAAAGATTTCATACCATAGCTTGAAATCTCAATGTCAACATCAGTTGTAGAATTTTCGTATCAGAATCAACAATTTCAGTTATTTATTGACTGTTTTAGTTCGCCATAACGACAGTATCACCTTGATCATATCGGGTCATATCGCCATGAAGCTCACTTTTGTGTGCTTCAAAGTATAGTGGTGACAAAGAGAATGTGGTATGCATTTTCATGTGTTCAGCAGGCATGCAGGGCTACATATGGGATTCTTAGAAAGGGAAAAATAATCAGGAAATAGAAAAGGCAGAAATAATATAAGCAAATATGGAATGTCTAAAAAGTAGATATAAAATCAGATAGCATGCTAGAATTTGATCCAAGCAAGTGTACAAAAATGCCTAAAATAAAATGTAAATGAGTGAATGATTGATTTGTTACACTCGGAGAAACAAAAATACGAGTACCTTATGAAATAGAAGAAGCATCTGCTCTCTCCTTTCAGTTTCTCGCTGGAAAAGCCACTAATCCGCAAGAGAAGTCATGAGAAAAGTGTGGGAAAGAGGAAAGAAAACCCTAGAGTTTAGATGTGAGGAAAGAGAATGGTAAAGAGAGGTCTACATAGGAGATGGGGCAACAACTTAAACGGGTCTGCATATATAAGTGTCTGCATAAGGTTTTAGGCCTAAAATCTGAACCTGAAACCCCCGCATTTATAAGTGTCCACATAGGCGGTTGCATGAATCAATATGCGCCCATATATCCAAGCGCATTAATCAATATACTCACATAAAAAAAAATATATGTGGACACTATGCACTTTGGGCCGCATAATAGCTTATTGCACCGAAATGTGTGCATGGGGCTGATGCATATGCATATGCAACCACACATACAACATTGTGCTACATAGCCTATGAGACAAAACTCTAAACTGTGAAGCTTGCGCTATTTTGCATGACACACTGCTTAGAATGAAGCTTACACTTTTGCACTTTGTGCAAAAGCACACATTTCCTAGTACTAATATTGACAACTTCACTTTTTATAGCCCAGAGTACTTTCTGCTTCAAAAGTTCTCTTACATCCTATTTTCCAATCACCAGCAACATTAATCACACCACGAACTTCTATTATTAACATTCCTCACTCTTTTCTACCTTCTCGTTTCCTTTTCTTTTTCATATAATTTTTAATATGCAAAATGAATATTATACAAAATGGAAATTTTTAAAGCTTACACTTTTCGCTTTGCTTTGCTTTGCTTAATGGTCGAGTTCTTCACTTCATGCTTGCTCTTTTTCAGATGTTGATTTATAAAAAAGAATATAAAAAGTTGGTAATAAAGCTAACTCTAATTAATAAAAGAAACAATTATTGCCACCAGGCCTAACTATAAGGAAAATGACAGTGAAGCTATCAGTTAGTGTTAGTAAAGTGTAAGTAACAATTAGAATTCATGGTTAAAAAATAGAACATAAAATTAATGAAGAAACCAAAATTTTATAAGTACTGAAGCATAGTCAACAATGACCAACAGAATTTTGTCCTCTGATATGAAAGCAATACAAAAAGAATATGCATGAAATTTGAAATTTGGCTTCAAAATTAGAACCTGATTGATTCAGATACACTCCGACATGTGTTTTTGAACTGTAATAAGAGATCAGGGAATGGCATCAGCCCTGCAATAAGTAAACGAGCCCTCATGAGCTAGAAAATTATAAAAAAAAATAATGATGCAAGAAGTAAAAGATCAAAAGGGGACATGAATGGCAGTCACCAAGGAGTCAAGGATGGATAGTAGATATGTGACTTTCATTACATATTATAAGTTTCTGGCTATCAAGAAAATGTTATAGTCCACTTTCCCCACTGTGGACAGTTTTTCTATGTAAAGCATTTAAAACTTTCATATTCAGTTGCAAACATATGGAGTAAAATGAGGATGCTCTGCAGTTAGCACACTTGCAAGAGCTAGAACTCTCACTAGGGAGTTAGTTCTTGTGAAGTTCCAGTTCATCTAGAATTATGTTGCAATGCAAGAAACCTCCTGTTACTTAGATACTTCCTCCCTTGTCATCCTCTTAATTAATATACCCATCCCACCCCACCCCTCATCCCCAAAATAATAAATAAATAAACGAGAAAAACACACATATACCAATAAATAAGAAAAATTTATGCCTTTTCAAACTGCTTTTCGCTATTGCTCAACAACAACCATGATGGTACAATGTACAATAATGCCCTTATTCTCTTAGGCTATAGATGGAATATAATTACAATTAACATCACCAGTGTCTATATCCCACTCTGTGCCAAAGCTATCTCAGGGGATTGCTAACCCTATTCTAGAGAACTAGTTCTAACTAATTCAGGGTAGTCTTGAATTGAATCTAGTAGTCCCCTCTTCCAGTTCTTCGTTCTTTCTATTTTCCTCTACCATCCAAAATCCTATATTGTGAACTCGAAAAGGATCCATCAAATTTTAGTCATCAATGCCATGATATTGTCGTGATTTCCCCTTATGATAACGTATTCATAAGTCCAGTCACCACCACCTTAGACTCAGAAGATCCCTAAATGTAAATTTTTTTTTTTAATTGCCATATTCCTATGCTACATGTGAATAACAGAGATAACTTCCAGCTAAGCATCAAGCTAACCATATTGGGGCGGTAGACCCAATTACCCAATACAATGATCCAAATCCGATTACAACTTTTGGGCTTGGATTTTTAAAATCATATCCGTTATTATTGGATCAAGATACACACTTCCAAACTCTAAAGACCAATACAAGTACAAATACGGTTTTGTTGACATAGTTCTAGCTTAATCATCCCTTTCCTCACTAGACAATTTATAGCCCTATTTGGAAAGTCTAGCCTGTTTAGACATGTTTAATGTTTGATAAATAATAATAAAAATAGCAAAGACATATGAGCAAGGAATTTTACTTATGTTAGTTCTTAATGGAAGTTGTCACATTTCAAGAGAAATATAGGGTTTGAATAATCAAAATCTGAATCGGATAAATTATTGGTTTGGATCCCAAATGGATTAGATTTCCTAGTGGGTAAGGATCCCCAAGTGGGTCCTACAAATTTATAACAACTTCACAAATGGATCTTGTAGGATCCAACCTAAATCTGACCCATTGCCACTGCTACAGTTACATTAAATCAATTTCATGTGGTGACACTCATATAAAATTAGACTTGCATAAACTGCTGAATATACTTATCACACAGATATTATAAAGCTTGTATAATGTCTTTTTGCACCAGTTCCCAAACAAGACTTCTTAAACCAATTCTCAAAGACTTTTTTTTCCTCGGCATAATAAGTTCACCTCTATCAATCAAGTATCATTAATATCAAGTAATTATTTCCTATAAAGCATATATTTAAGAAAGTTTCCATTCAAAAGAAAGGGAAAATAAGCTTTTCATCCTGATATGGTGAAGAGTATATATTAAGGGCACAAGGAATAAAATGTAAACAAGGTATGTTCTCAAAGTACATTGCCAACCTTGAAGCGCAGAATCAAGAAGAGATGCAAATAACGTAAAGGTTGTCTCTCCACCATCAACTAACACCTCGTCTTCATGCTTGCAAGATTTTAATGATTGGCTGGTAACTTGTCGGATCGAATCAAAACCAGCATTCAGCTCTGAGACTGCATGACTATCAACAGATGCTCTTCTATTTGAGGAATTCAATGTTTTCTGCATTGTTCCTTCAAGGCCATCAACATCAACATTTTCAACCTCCTGCTTGATTTCTTCAAGGAGAAGTGCAGCATTGGGCCTCCTTTGAATACTATTACCATCATACAAGAGCCTAGATCCAGAAAGCTTCGATACTGAATTTCCCAGAAGAGGAGAAATGCTTGATGTAGACTGCCTTTTCCTTATTTAGACATGTTTGAAACAAGGGTAATTGGGTAAATAATAGAAGAAAGAATAATTGCCTGGTCAAAGAGTATCAAATAAAGCCACTCATGACTCTTGCATGAAAAATAAATGCACATCAAATTCAATTTTTAAATTACAAAAAGAATTAAAGAAGTAGAATTAGGAGTGATAGTGTTGTAGTTGATGGAGCGACAACAGGCTGGGGGCAAACCAAAATGCATGGATTGACATGCAACAAAAGTAAATACTACTTAATTGAATAAGGGGATGGCCATTATAAAACTGAATGGTGGGGGGAAAAAAATTAATGTAGCCGACCCTAAAGATTTCAGACAAATACTTAGTAGTGATTATTGTTGTTGTTTAGATGCTCTCCACCTTTTCTGTATCCATCCTTAAATTTTCTCAGAAGGAAAAAGGAACAAAAAAAATATGGGGCCACACAAATGTTAAAAGGACATGTACACCCCCGATGTGAAACGAAAGAGGAGGGTCTAAAGATTTTGAGAAAAGATGAGAGAAGAAAGAAAATAATTGGTTATCTAAGAGATAAATAAAAAGGCCTTCCACCTTCTCAGACCTCATGCCGCTTCATGCCACACATTCATCAGTCTTGACCTCATGTTGTTTCACGTCGCATGCTCGATCTTAACCTCACAGCTAGGGTTTCATACCCTACCATGGGCGGCATGCCCCTCAAAATATTTTTTTCTCAAAATTCTAGTTTATCTTTATTGAAAGCAATGGGGCCCTATAAATAGGCTTATAACTATTGACTTTTTTCCACATACCCAATGTGGGACTAAAAGAAAACAAAGACTAAATAAAATAAAAGAAAATGAAACGTATTAGACTCAAAATAAAATACAGACTCGATTCAAATGAGAAGCATGGCATTGATTGCCCCATCATTCTCGCCGGATGGGAGAATCTCGACCTCATCGAGTATACATGAAGTGGTGATAGTTTGACACTGAATCTGAATCTGAAGCTGCTATTGAGAAGCTAGTTCTCAGGTATATGTTTTGCATTGTTGACTTGTTGATGCTTGTGATTCACAGTTGTTGATCCGAACGACTTGTGCTTGCTGATGTCTGGTGTTATTGTTCTGGCGTTGATTTGTTGTCATGATGATGTTGTTGTTGCCTTTGTGTTGCAGTACAGTTGAAGATGAGTCGACTTATAACAGACCAGCAGCACACTTGATTTCAAAGTCATAAGAGACAGTGGCAGTCAAAGGCAGCACCGCATCAGAGAATTGTTGTATGTGGGGATGGGAAAAAAGAGAGAGAATAGGGAAAAGAAAATAAAAGGGCTTTCTTTCTTTTTGTTTAAATATTTTTTGTTCTGATTTTTGTAACTAAAGATTTGGGGTTATGGCTGAGAATTTGATTTGGATTTGAGATTTTGAATTGTGATT
Organism: Agave tequilana; assembly: GCA_038442645.1. Lineage (NCBI taxonomy): Eukaryota > Viridiplantae > Streptophyta > Magnoliopsida > Asparagales > Asparagaceae > Agave > Agave tequilana. The sequence continues at coordinate 49,093 of JAVJIF010012278.1, read as the reverse complement.
GGGATTTGAGATGCGTGGTGAGGATTTGAGAAAATATAAGAGATAATGAAAAGAGAAGATTTTGTAATTTTTTTTGGAATTTGTGGAAAAGAAATGAATGAGATTATTTGACAAAAGAAATGAAAAGAAAGAAATAGTGAATAATTCAAATAAAATTGTAGCGACTTCATATCGAGAATCTTTTTACAAGAAACTTGTATTACAATTTTAATTTCATAACTCATTATTTTTTCCTAATCATGCTCTGATATCAAATTGATGTGAAACAAAAGAGGAGGGGTCTAAGAATTTTGAGAAAAGATGATAGATGAAAGAAAATAACGGGTTACCTAAGAGATAAATAAAAGTGCCTTCCACCTTCAAAGACGTCATGTTGCTTCACGTCGCACATTCATCGATCTTAACCTTATTTTAGCTTCACAGTTAGGGTTTCACACTCTACCATGGGCGGCACGCACTCAAGGGAAAACAACTCAAACAATTTTTTCAAATTTTCAATTTATCTTTATTGAAAGCAATGAGGCCTATAAATGGCTTACAACTATTGACTTTCCACGTACCCGATGTGAGACTAAAAAGAAAACAAAGACTAAATAAAAGAAAAGAAAAGAAAACATATTAGACTCAAAACAAAATACAGACTCGATTCAAATGAGAAGCATGGCATTGATGTCCCCATCAACCCCACACCTCAAGTATTTTAAATATATCTACTTTCATCCGAAAGACACTTCTTTGAGGAAATAATCTCCAATGATTGTCCCATATTTTGAAAGTGCTCTCCAACAGTTTGTGATTATAAGAACATTAATAACACAAACCAAAGATTCACAGAAAATGACATGAAGGAACCTCCAAGAAGTAGTAATAATTTTATGATCAAGGAATTCACTTGTAAACAAAAAGATTGTGTTACCTATTCTACCAAAAAACATGGATGTCATATTTTCCTTTGAATTGAGATTTATTGAGACTTTAACTATACTTTGAATCTTACAAATTATCGTTGCATTGAGAAAGTAGTCCTCTTCATTGCAGACTGATCATACACGTATTTTGCATTATTTTTAATATATTCTCACATTTATCCTATAATAAATCCTGCTAATTACTTGTCTTAATGTCTTATTTTGTAGGTTTGTCTGAATGAAGGGAGAGAAGATAAGACCAAATAAAAGCCAGTTAAATTCTTATTTAATTGAATATATTTGATTAACTAAAGATAAAGCCAAATAAATATAGTTAAAATCAGATTTAAAAGAATCAATTTGGTTAGCTTGAAGAATCAAAGAGATATTGTTAAAATTCAGATATCCAAAAAAGATATTATCAGAAGATCTTTTCTGTTGGGCAAGCATTTGTCCATATTCCGACCTTATCTCTAATCTTATCTTCAACCTTATCAGGAGATCTTTTCTGTTAGGCCAGCGATTTGATCTCATCTTCAAGCACGCTCTCCCTTATCCATTTCAACCTATAAATACCATCACTTCAGAAGGTAAAAGGGCACCACATTGCAGAGAGATATCCCAGGATAGTTTTTGCTCTAGTTTAGTTTAGATTTTTCTTTTCTTTTTAAATGTAATTTTTCATTTCTTTATTGTTTAGATTAGAGAGAGTTTCATGAACAAAAAGAGAAAAAGAATTGTGTTTAGAGTGACACTAAATATAATCTTTCTTAAAGAAAGTTGTATTAAGAGTGACAGTCAATGTAACTTGTCACTTTTATTCATTGTTATTCAACTTAGTCGATCATTGCTTATATTCCTTTCGCTTGTTTTGCTTATTTTACTCCAAGGTATGTTAATGACCACAATGATAAAAGGGTATGTTATTTTTTTTAAATCTTTCTTTTCTTGTTTATTAGTTTTAAAATGACTTTAAAAACCAACACTTTTCTTTTTCTCTATTCTTCTCATTCTTTCTTTTTAACATAGTTCTTCTTTCATCTAAAACCAAAACCATTTTCTATCTTCCACTTTCTTTCTAACTTAATCTAGCTCTTTTCCTTTTCTTCTCAAAAACAGACAAGAATCTTTAACCAATTTTAGTAACTTAAAACTTAATAGAATACCGTAAACGCTTCTATCGCTTTCCCTCCTTGTGGATCACGACCGCATAGCCACTTGCTATAGCGGTAGCATTGAGCAACCTTACACTTCTTAATCTTCATTTCTAAACTACATCTTTTCTGTGCACAGTTCAAACTTGATCACAGACCCTTGGAAAAATTATTAGAATAGAGATATACGCAGTAGGTGTGCCAACATAGAACAGTTCAACACTTCAATGAAACCTATAGTGAAGAATAAGAAATAATTTAAGAATAAAAGATTATTAGATAATTCAAGGATATGCAGGAATGCCCACAACAGATAGAAATCCTTTTTAAAAGCCTTTTCAGACAAACCAAAAATTGTTCAACCCGAAGGCAGGATGGATGTTATATTGATTAGTGACAACTATCATGTTTGGTGCACATCAAACCTTAATGCAGCAAGCCTACAAAATCATCTGACTTTCCAAAATTCAAGTAAGAGTATAAAGGCTACTTACACTAACATAGAGTTTAGACCATATTATGAATTTAGGATTTCTAATAACCCCATATTTTGTGTTGCTTTTGAGCTCATATATATGTTCCTTGGGAAACCTGTGGAGGGTGGCCACCCAGGTGACAAACAATTAATTTCAACCCCGCGAGAAAGTAAAATCTAATTACCATTTTCACATTCACAGTGATTTTTTTTTTTTTTATCATTTCCCTTTTTTGTTCAAGAGCACAAAAGCCCAGAAATCTAATGACTGGAAAACTAGTGGCAGTTAGTTTCAACGGCTAGCCCCCATAGTTCCAATTCTTTTACATTTATTACGAGAATTTAAAAAATAAAAAATAAATAAATAAACGAGATCCAAATGAAACCTCGAGGGAGCGATGAAGTGAACTTACCGGAAACGGCGATAGGGTTCTCTGCTTCTGAGATCTTCAGGATCGAAGTAGCTCGGAGACGTGTCCATCTCCGAATCAATTTCTCAAAGGCTTAAACCCTAAAATCCTTAACTCTTCGCCGGAGGGGGGGTTTGTGGTTGAGATAAACCCTAATGAGAGGGAATTTTGGGGAACGGGAGAGACTTTAGAAATTGGGTCGGAGCGGAGCGGCGATTCGAATGTTCTCTGCCCGATTAGAGTGTGAGGATCCAAAACGAGAACTTTTCGGGTCGGGTTCGAGACAGTCGGGTCATCGAGTAATTGAACTCGCTTGTAATTTACATGTTTCAGTTTGGAGCCTGTTCGTTTGCCGCGGAAAAGCCTAATTTTGAGTACTGTTTATTGACCCCCACCCACTTTCCCCTGACAATTTGTGTTTGTTTGCCTCAAAATCAAAATTCGAAAAATGCAATGCCATGAGAGCATTTTGGCCTATCATGTTTTCGCCTAATGAGAAAGAAAATGTTTCGAATTCTAATAAGCTCGTTATTTAATTAATTTCGCAGTCTTTAAAAGGCCCTTAGGGTAACTCTCCTCGCCGGCCGCTTCATCTACCCTCTATCACTCTCCCACCACCTTAGCTCCCCTATTGCTCTCCCTAGTGTTATTCTCCTCTCAAGCCGCTTCATCTACCCTCTCTCGCCCACCGTCTCGGACCCCCTTTCGAGTTACTCTCCTCTCTCGCCGCCTTAAATCCCGTCTGTTAGCCACTGCTCTCCCTTCGACGCCCGCCAGCCATTTCCCTCCCTCACTGCTCTCCCTCGGCTGCCGCCTAAAATCCCTTCTCGTGTCGTTACCCACTGCTCTCTTTCTGATCGTCGCGAGACCTCCCCTCTGTGTCGACCGGCGCCCACATCCCCTCTTACCCTCTCTCGTCACTGATTTCCCTCCGATCGGCAATGATCCCTCCATTACCGCCTCCCTACCCTTGGTTGTTGGTTGGGTTGGTTGTTATTGCCAAGGTGTGCTAATCTGATCTGTTGTGTATTGTTGCCACGGTTGCTTGTTGTTTTGTTAGCCGGTGTTTGTTGTTGTTGCCTGAATTAGCCGGTGGTTTGAAGTCTTTTATTGGCGGTTGTTGCCTTCTATTGGTTTAATTATTGCTTAATGGTTTGTTGCTTTGTTTTCAGTTTTTGATGCTTGCCTATACTGTCAATTTTCAGGGCTGAAAAGTAATTGTCCTCTCTTTTCCTCCGACTTGTTTTATTAGTGGCAAACTAGTCACTTTTTAAAAATGGGTGACCATATCTCGTTGGAGGGATTAATATATTGATATATTTTTCATTGTGGGGCCCATGTTTGATTTCCTTGGTTACTTTTCCTTCCCAATTAAACAAGGGTGATGATGAAAACTACCTGACCGCACCCTCTCGGTCTATTTTGCCTCCTAACAAACATGAAAAATAAGTTTTGGGGGTCTTTTTCCCTCCTGAAAACACCATTTTCTTTCTTTTGCGTTCCAACAGTCAAACAGGCCCTTACGGTTTTTTTCCACATCGAAATCTAAAATTTGTTATAATTTTGTCTTCACTTTATGAAAATCTTTATTTATTTATTTATTTATTTAAGTTGGGAGAGAAATCCACCCATTGTTAGTTATTCATTTGTTTTCTAACGGAAAAAAGGTAAAAACACCAATTCACCCTCGAAGGTGAATACGGAGAGGAGAAATGAAAGGGGTAATTTTGTCAAATTTGAACCTAAAAAAAAAATATTACAATATCTTCTCTTAATAGCCAGAGTAACTAACGTTTGGTTAGTTTATGTCCCAACTCAAAGAAATTTAGGTGGTGAAAATAGATAGAGTGACGGATGTTCAATTTTAGGAGTGTTCATATGAAAAAGCCCTTCAATGTAACGTTAGCCTGCCCCTCACAAAAATCTTTGGCCGTTGTAGGCTATCAAAAAATTACTGAAGACAAAGCCTCAGACGCGAACCTCCCAGACACGGAGATCGCGTTCCAGCTTCAGACGCGGACCCCGTGCCCTTTGTCAGACGCGAAGGTCGTCAGACGCAGACCCTGCGTCCTTTCTCAGACGCGGAGGTCGCCAGATGCGGACCTTGCGTCCTTTGTCAAACACGGACCTTTGCCAGCTCCGCATTTCAACTCAAACGCAAGCCTGAGCAGCTCCGCGTTCCAACACAGACGCGAGGCTGTGAGCTCCGCATCTTAACATCAGAGTGAGGTCCGCGTCTCTATCAAAAAATTACTGAAGACAAAGCCTCGGACGCGAACCTCCCAGACGCGGAGATCGCGTTCCAGCCTCAGACGCGGACCTCGTGTCCTTTGTCAGACGCAGAGGTCGCCAGACGCGGACCTTACGTCCTTTCTCAGACGCGGAGGTCGCCAGATGCGGACCTCGCGTCCTTTATCAAATACGGACCTCAGCCAGCTCCGCGTTTCAACTCAAACGCAAGCCTAAGCAGCTCCGCGTTTTAACACAGACGCGAGGCTGTGAGCTCCGCGTCTTAACATCATAGTGAGGTCTGAGTTCAACGCGAGACCTGCGTTTCTGCTGCAACTGTCAGTCATGACTGCGTCAGTCACTCGCACGTTCTCCCCACTTAAAGAAGAGATTAATCCTCCATTAATGGAGAGTTTTAAGGGGACAGTTACACCTCCATTTTCTCTCCACATAATGGGGAATAACTTCCCATTATGGAGAGATTTAAGGAGTTGGTTACACCCCTCCCATTATGGAGAGATTCAAGGGGTTGGTTACACCTCAATTCCTCTATAATAGCTATGAATAGCTAGAGAAGAAAGAGGAAAAAGAGGAGACCTCTATGGGGCTGGAAGGGAACCTCAGGGAGGGGGACCTCTTCTAAAAAAAAAGGGGGCTGAAGAGGTGAGTCCTGGTGGAGGAATCCAAAGAAGTCATGGGCAAAGGGGAGATCTACCTCGCCAGAGTTCGGACTTGAAGCGCTTGAAGCCTAGAAAGAGTTCAACTCTTTTTGTTAACTTGTTGAGTTCAAGTTCTTTAAATCTCTTTGAGATTCCATTACTGATAGGAGTTGTGCTACTCCACCAGTAGATCCAAAAAGAGATCCACAAGAGAAACTTGACGTTCGACCGGTCAACGGAGAACAAGACTCACTCTCCACCGCCACACGAAGAACCCAGCTTTAAATAAAGAGGAGAATCAATCAAAAGATTCCCTCTCATTTGTAATCGGAATGTATCCGTTGTGATCTTCTATTCAATTAAAAAAAATTTTGCAATTGTGATTTTCTGACGCGTACAGCCGTAAACAAGATATCTTAAGATTTGAAATCCTGTTTGCAGCAGTAGTAGTAATAATAACAACAATAATAGTTTGAGGCTCGTCTTTCCCCCTAAAAAATAATAATAGAAATAGAAGTAAAATATTAAAGAAAATCTGCGTCCAGGTTGTTATTAGGGTGATTTCATTTTAGCCATCTATATCAAATTGTAATTAAGAAAGAACTCACTTTTTTTTTTAAAGAAATGGCATGCGCGGTAAAAATACTTAAACGCCCTCCGACAGTATTAAGCTGAGTGATCGCAGTCCTCACAAAAATGTTTTGTTTCTGAGTTTTATTAGCACCGAGATCATGATCACAATTCTCACAAAAATGACATATTTCTGAGTCTTTATAAAATTGCGATCACAATTGTTGTCATCTTTATGGGACTACGATCATGATCACAGTCGTCAAAAAAATTTTCATGTTTATGAGTCTTTATAAGTCTACGACCAAGATTACAGTCTTCATAAAAATACATTATTTTTTGGCTTTATTAGGACTGCGATTATGATCGCAGACCTCACAAAAACACAATTTCTCAGCTTATATTGGGACTGCGACAATGATCACAGTCCTCACAAAAAGCCATAATTTTCAGTCACAAAAAGTCATAATTTTCAGTTAATAAAAGGATCGAGACTATAGCCGCAGTCTTTTAATAAAAAAATTTGATTATAGTTGCAGTGCTCACAAAAGAATTGTGTCATGAGTCACAGTCCTCCATTCACTAATATCGAAAGATTTTCAATGCTTCCCATATCTAAATACCACATCGATCTGCAAATTACTTTGCGGACCTGTTTGGTTAAGGGTGGAAGTGAGGAAGTGGTGATAGTTTCCTTTGAAACTTAAGAATTGGTTAGTAAGTTTCCGGTGTTTGTATGCTGTTGGGAAGTAAGGTTTGAAAAATGTTATGTCTTTTTCGGTGTTTGGATGATAATGTGAAAGTGGAAGTGAAAAACTTGACCGCAAAATAATATCAAAATAAAAAATTAATTAAGAAAAATAAAAATATACTGTAATTAAAATGCAAGTGAGATTTATATGATCAAAAATTTAATTGTTTTTGTGTTACAACTTATTACAAATGATATTTATATGACCACAAAATTAATTGTAGCACTCTGTAAGCGAAGAAATAGTTGTGTAAAAGAGAAAAGATAAAAAAAGGGTTTCTTATTTTTCTTTTCTGATGTTTGGATAGATAGAGAAGTGAGCAATTATACTTTTCCATTTCCTTACCTCCGCCCACTTCCTTGCAACCAAACACGCCCTGTGTCGGTGTCAGGATTGAGGGGAAAGTAACGTCAAAGGCGATGGGGGAAGGTAAAAGAGAAAATAAAAATATATATAAATTAGTAGTTGAGTAGAATCAATTTATATTGATGCGAATGAAGCTGTAGCGAATAAAAATAAGGAAGATTTTTTTTTTTTCCTAATTATGTGCATGTTTGGTTAAGGGTGGAAGTAAGGAAGTGAAGAAGTGAGGAAGTGGTAATAGTTCCCTTTGGAACTTGGGAATTTGTTAGTAAGTTTTTCGGTGTTTGGATGTTGTTGGGAAGTATGGTTTGAAAAATGTTGTCTTTTTCGGTGTTTGGATGGTAATATGAAAGTGGAAGTGGAAAAGTTGACCACAAAGTTAGGGGTGGCCAATGGGGCGGGTCGACCCGCGTCGACCCGACCCGCCCCGCACTGTGCGACTCGTTGGAGTCGCACTGTGCGACTCGTTGGAGTCGCACAGTGCGGGTCACGGGTCAACCCGTATCCGCCCCGTTTAGGGGCGGGTCAGAACGGGTTGACCCGTCCCGTTTACACGGGACGAATCCGATTCGTCCCGTGACGAATCACGGGACGAATTGGGTCGGGGAAAATTTTCCCGACCCCCCCTTCTTTTTTTTAGTCCAATATTTTTATAATAACGTTAGAGAGGAAAATTACTCTGCGCCCCTGGATTAAAATTTAATTTTTTTTAAACCCTAAACGGCTCAAAAAAGAGCTGTTAGGGTGAAAAAAGAGGGTGCTACTCTTTTTTCACCCCAACGGCTCAAAAATGAGCCGTTGGCCCTTTTTTAAAAAAAAAAATATTTACCCCTAACCTTAATCCTCTATAAATACCCTCCACACTCATTCATTTTCATCTCACTTCATCTCAACCCTCTCTTCTATTATAAATCACTCTTATTCTCTTACAATTACAAATCTCTACCAACTTACAGTCTACTCTAATGGAGCCCAACTGGAGTACTGGCGGTTCCTCATCCGAAGCCGGTGGTAGCTCTTCATCAACACACTATCCTTCAGCTGCCGCACCTTACACCGATGTTGGCGGTAGCTCATCGTCAGCATATACCGCTTACCCACCATACAGCTATGCTCCACCAACATCCGCATTTGCTCCCTATCACAGTTCGTCAAGCTATGCATTTGACTACAGTGATTTTGCACCATATACACATGCTGCATATGCCAGTAATAGTGGTACAGGTCGGCATTCTATTTCCTTCCCTCCTCAATATTCCTCATATTCTCAACTTTTAATGTCAACATCACCAATGCACGCACAATCTCTGGCTCCTTTTTTTTACTGAAACACAAGAACAACACGATACACAACCAACACAGCATGATACTATAGTTTCAGAAACACAACAACCAACTAGCACAAGCACAACCACTAAAGTAAGAGCCAAAACTTTTGTAGTGTGGAACCATTTCGTAGAAAAATTTGTTGAAGGTAGAAGAAAGGCAGAATGTAAGTACTGTCATCAACTATTTGATCATAAAGAAGGATACGGTACAGGTGTTCTTAATAAACACCATGAAAAAAAAACATGCTAAAAGTCACGGTTTACCACCACAATAAGCACAAATATTAGCTGATTCAGGCACACTCTCCACTTGGAGATATAAGCCTGAAGTAAATAAACATAAGTTAGCTGAATTTATTGTTCGAGCAGAACTTTCATTTTCTTTTACTGAATCAGATGCATTAGTTGATTATCTTAAATCTGTTTTTGCTCCTGATTATAAGAGAATTAGCAGACAAACTATAACTAGAGAAATTGAAGATTTATTTGTAAATAGAAAAAATATTTTGAAGGCTCTTTTTACTAGTGATGCTAGAAAAATTTCATTAACTTTCATATATGGGAAGCTCTTAATCTTATTCATTATTTATGTGTTACTGCTCAATTTATTGATGATAATTGGATTTTACAAAAACGTATTTTATCATTTTCTAAATTTTCTGAGAAACATTCTGCTACAAATGTAGCAAATTCAATTTTTCTTACTTGTAGAAATTATGGTATAGAAAATAAAATATTTTCTATTTATTTTGATAATGCAAGTGAAAATACTGCTTCAATAAGACAATTGAAAAGGTATTAGATCCGATTTTAAACGGTAAACTTTTTCATGTTAGATGTGTTTGCCACATATTGAATTTATGTGTACAAGATGGTCTAAAACTCTTAGACAAATATATTTATAAAGTTAAAGAAATTATTTTACATATAAAACACAGTGGGCCTAGGAGACAATCTTTTAAAAGTTATTGCCGACAATGTGGACTAAAGGAAAAACTACTCCAAGCAGATGTGAAAACTCGTTGGAATTCAAGCTACTATATGATTAAAGATTGCCTTCCTTTTAAACAAGCAATTCAATTTTTTACAATAAATGAATGTTCATCTCTTTATATTAGCGATGAAGAGTGGAAATTATATGAAAATTTTGTACTTTTCTAGAAAATTTTGACACTGCCATAAAAGCACTTTCTGGTACGTATTATCCCACATGTAACTTAGTTTTTTATAATCTTAATGAAATTACTCAAGTATTTGCTGCATATAGAGATGATGATAGTCTTGAAGAGGCTACACATGATATGGAAGAAAATTTTCGAAAATATTTTGAAAATATGCCTTTTTTATTTTACTTAGCTGCAATTATGGATCCTAGAATTAAAATAGATAATTTAAAACTTTTATTATCCAATTTTATTTTATGTTTAAATTATGAGCAAGATATAGATAAATTACTTTTAGAAATTAGATCTCTTTTAGAAGAAATGTACTCATTGTACAGAGATGAGTTATTTCCACCTTCTTCTTCTGAATTTAGGGCACCTACACCATCACAAACTTCTTCTAGTAGTCTAGGTAAAAGATTATCTAATTTTAAAAGTATACTTTCCTCTAATACTAAAAAGAAACACTCTTCAGGAGCAGGTTCATTTGATGAACTTAATTTATATTTGAACACAATGCCTGCTGAAATAAATGAAAATGATGATGAACCATGGGAAACATTTGATGTTTTGTCATGGTGGAAAGAACAGAGAAAACAAATTCCTGTTCTTTCTACCATGGCCCGAGATATACTAACACCTCCGGCCTCTACAGTAGTGTCCGAGAGTGCATTTTCTGCAGGTGGTAGAGTTTTGATACCCTAGAGGAGCAGGCTGACGCCGAAACACTTGGAGATGGCTGTTTGCTTAAAGGACTGGTTCGATGCAGAAAGACGCACACAAGGAAAAGCTATTCTAGATGAAGAATTTGAACAGGACGAGGATGACGAGTAGAGAACCACCAGAGTTTTTTATGTACATTGTATGAGATGAGCACCAGAGTTTTGTTATGTATATTATACGAGATGAGTTTTATGTACATTATATATGTGATGAGCAATGTATATGATTTTTTCATATTAATAAAATAATTTGCCTTACAAAAAAACTTGTAATTAGTGAAAATCAATTCTATTTTTTTTATAATTTTAGAAAATTTTTAAAATTTTTCCCTCTTTTTTTCCTAATTTCTTTTTAACTTTAAATTTTAAATTTAAGAATTATCGAATTTAAAAAAAATTATAAATAGGCGAGACGGGTCCAACCCGTCTCGGCGAATCCGGTAACGAATCGGGTCAGGAGACCCGATTCGTTACCCGGGTTTTCAACCCGTCCCATTTAACCCGTGACGAGACGGGTCCAACCCGTCTCCTCACGGAGTCGTTGGCCAGACGGGACGAATCAACCTGATTCGTCTCGTTGGCCACCCCTACACAAAGTTGACCGCAAAATAATACTAAAATAAAAATTAATTAAAAAAATAAAAATTGGACCGCAATTAGAATGCAAGTGAGATTTACATGAGCAAAAAAATAACTATTTTGTGCTACAACTTATTACAAATGAGTTTTACATGACCATAAAATTAACTGTAACACTCTAAAAGTGAGGAAATAATTGTGTAAAAAAGAAAAAAAAAAGAAGAAAAAGAACATTTTCCATTTTCCTTTTCTGATATTTGAATGAACAGCGAAAATAGAAAAAAAAATACTTCCCACTTTCTCACTTCCAGCCAGTTCCTTGAATCCAAACAGGCCCACGTGAGAAAGTAAGCGGCTGGCGCTAACTTTGCTACTTGTTATTAATATTAATATTATTATTTTATTCCGAAATTCAAGGTGATTATTTAAACCTAAACTTTGGACAACCGGAGGACCGTTGACTGAAATAACACCAAAACAATTCAAAAATCCCAAAAACAAACACCAAAAAGACACATTGGACTTTAGAGATGGCCATGTCCGATGAAGAAATCCTCAAAACTCTCGATCAATCCACCGTCAACGCTCACCAACTCCAGCTCCAAGCTCTCAAATCAATCCTCTATCGAAACTCTAACACCCAATATCTCAAACGCCACCTCTGCGATCACCCCATCTCCTCGATCGATGCCGAGGCCTTCAGCAGGCTCGTCCCTCTCTCCTCCTACGACGACTACGACGATCTCATCCGACGAGTCGCCGACGGCCTCGAGTCGCCGGCCGCTCTGTCCCCTGACCCACTCCTCTGCTTCTTCTACAGGTTTGGGTGGTGAAAAGCCTGCTTTTTGTGAGAATTTTGATGGGTTTTTGTTTGTTTTTTAGGTTGTTACTGATTTTGATTGGAATTGTGTGGCTTACCCAGTTCGGGGACTAGCACGATGAGGCCAAAGATGATACCTTTCTTTGATTCTGACGTTGCCAAGTCTTCGTCGAATCTCGCTCACCAAGCAAGCTCTGCCCTTTTGAGGAGGTGGGTGTTCTTCCTGTTGAAGTTCTACTACAATTTAGAAGTTATTGAATTCTTCTCTCTCTATTGACATAACATTTGAAAAAAAAAAAAGAGTCTCTTTTTATTACACCTTGATGTTGAGATCCAAGGTCTATAGGAATAAATTTTCTTAGCAAATTGCGGTTTTACTTCACACAACCTTCAAATTATTGGAGGAATATGCAAGCAATCTGTCTCTTTGAATATAAACATATCGCCCAAATTGGTTCCTATTTTACTTTGTTCTCTGTTAATTCAGGCTAATTCCTCCCCGCCCGTCTGTAAACAAAATCCTCTGGTTCTTGTACGCCGGAAATGTCACTGAAACAAAAGGAGGATTCAAAGTAATGGCAGCCTCTGCGTACCCTTTCCATCGCAAGGGACCACCCGGCCCCTCACCATTGCTCTCATTGTGTGCCAGCCCACCCGAGGTCATTCTTGGTTCTGATACACAACAGCAATTGTATTGCCACCTCCTTTGTGGCCTGAGAAACTCCGATTCAATCGATGGCATTCGAGCACCTTACGCTGCTGGCTTGGCGATGGCTTTCAGCCTCCTGAAATCCAAGTGGCAGCAGCTTTGCGAGGATATAGAGGGCAGTTCTGTTAGCTCGGAGATCGATGATCACATAATGCGAGACGCAGTGAAGAGAGTTCTTGGGGCACCAAGGCCAGACCTCGCCAAGAAAATTCGTGAATGTTGTGGTAGAGAGAACTGGGGTGGAATACTCAGGAGCTGTGGCCGGAGGTTCGGTACATTGGGTGTGTGACTACAGGGAGTATGGAGCAGTACTATCCGATCCTCAAGTTTTACGCTGGAGAAAGTGTGCCAGTACTGTGTGGGGATTACTTCGCATCCGAGTGCTCAATAGGTATTTTATCCTAGTTCCAAAGGGAGTATACATAAATTTTCACATATTAATCATGTTTCTTCTCTTAAAACCCATGTACGCTGAAACTTGTCAAAAAGGGTTAGATGACTCTTCAACAAATTTAATACACAAACAAGTATTTGCTAGAGAATTTTGACAACATCCTGTGAAAGTACCTTCTCAGATAAATAAATGATTTTGTGCAGCACAAGGAGCCTAAAGGCTTGAATTGTGTGACATTAGATATTTAGACACTCATATTTCCTGTTGTGCTGCAATCACAATCATTTTTATTCTCTGTGAAATTTTTATTTCGTTCATGCAAATAATATGACACCTATGTTTTTGGATTGTCTATGAGAACAGGTATTAACATGGACAGGGCTTGCCCACCAGAATCCACTAGTTTTGTGATTATCCCGACAACAGCTTATTTCGAGTTTCTGCCTTTCGACTTGGGAGCTTATCGTGAGGCGAAAAGAACAGTGGGTATCTCTGGTGTGGAGATCGGCAAGATGTATGAGGTTGTGGTGACGACATACAGAGGGCTCTACCGCTACTGTCTAGGTGATATTGTAAAAATTGTTGGTTTCCATAATTCATCTCCTCGTGTTCAATTCATTACAAGAGCCCGAAAGGGGACGCAGAGGTCTTCACCGAGAGAGATTTGATATCGGCAATGCATGGCTGTTGCCAGTTGCTAAGGGATGCGCATCTGGGAGAGATTGTAGAGTATGCTTGCTACTTAGACAACCATTTGACCGTGTTTGTGGAAATAAGCACAAATTGTGCCCTTCCAGTGAGATCGAGTTTGGAGAAATCAGTTGCTGTTATTAGAATGTGTGGTTCGTTTCTTGAAGATAGCTTGGGAAGTGTTTACAGGATGAAAAGGGAGCTTGGAGGTCTCGGTCCTGCAGAAATCTCCATTGTGAATCCGGGGAGTTTTGATGGGTTAGCAAGGACGGCGTTGGAGAATGGTGCCCCCTCCAATCAATACAAGCCGCCCAAGATTCTCCGAAACCAGAGTCTTATTGATGCACTTAAAGCATCTGTAATCGTATCAACTACTGATTGATATACAAGAAGTCATTGTATAAATCATGATAAAGTGACAATAATTCATCAGAGCATCTTTTCTTGCTGGATAACTTATATAAGGAGGTGATGTTGTGTTTTGTGTTGTGGCTTCTTATGATTGCGTGTGTTTTTGACACTGATTTGAGGTTTGTTAGCAGCTAGAGAGAATCAGAATGCAGCATCCAACAACTTGTGCTCGAGTTGTATGTTCCTTTTTGTGGCAGAAACGCTGCGAAATAGAGTCATGTGAAAGTTAAGATCGGAATACATGATTGTGATCATGCTGGTGAAACCACAAAGAGAAATTGTAAAGAGAAAAGAGAATGGTCAAGTTGTGATGAGCAGTTTGTCATGCAATGTCGTCTGTGACGAATCATCTCAAGTATAGAGTTGGCAACTGTTAGCAAATTCGAATCAGATGTGACTCGTAACTCCATGCCTAAACCTTTAGTCATGGATATGAAATTTTTGGATAATGGAATCATCACAGAAGCGCGAGCACATAGAGATTACCGATTTCAGTGCGCAACCTATAACGGCTTCTTGTGATCTCTAAAGTTTGTGTAGCAGTAGTAGAGAGGATCAAAGTTGACCATGTTGCAAACAAAATTTTCAGTCAAAAATAAATTACAAAAATACAACAGTATATTTACCTGAATTCATGAACAAAACAAGGAGAGGGTCTATACTCCATTTGCAGGGGGGGAGAAGAATTGTATGGAGATTTTTTTTCCCTTTTTTTTGTAAAAACTCATCAGGAAACATAGTGCAGAGATCGGAAGTCAAAAGAAGCGAAAACGGCGCGATAACGGAGACGGAGTTTATATCAGACCGGCAGCAGGGTCGGTCGACCACTCAGTTGACCGATGTGCACAAAGCAGGGTCGGTCGACCGGTGTGCACAGGATAGCTCGGTCAAACGCTTGGTCGACCGTAGCAGGAGAACGGTTGACCGCTCGGTCGACCAACTGACATGATGAAACTCTCGGTTGAACAAGGTCGACCGACCGGTCGAACACGGTCACCGACCGGTCGACCGGGTGCTTGGGTCGGTCGACCGCCCGGTCGACCGACATGCGTATTTAGACGCGAATTTGTCTCTTGTTTAAGGATTCAGGCTTTGTTTCTGAAATGGAGATGAATCCAATTAGGGTTTCCTAAATTTCTGGGTCTCTTTGGCTATAAATAAAGGGGCAGAGCCCTCTTGCATTGTATTCAAGGTATAAATTGTACTGGTTGTTGAATCAATAAAACTCTCTCCCCCTTACCCGAGGACGTAGGCAAATTGTCGAACCTCGTTAAATATTGTGTTTGCTTTCTCTCTTGTTTCTTACTCTTGTTGTTCTTGGAGTACTTCTCTGTTGTATCTATTGGGTTCCTCGCTGGTTGTTGCCTCGTGCACAGTGGTATCAGAGCAACCCAGGTTCGTCGTGGGATCGTGTGTTGATTCTAAGATCATTGGTTGCTGTTTAGCGGAGATCGCGTGTCGATCTTGGGGCAGTGTTAGGACTGTTTGTGAGATCGTGTGCCGATCTCAAAACATAGTTTGTATTGCTCAAAGAATCAGATTCGATGGAGTAGATCGTTTCAGAAACTCTTCCAGGATTTCACCTTAAGATAAAGATCCCATCTTTATCTAGTTTGTTTAATCTAACCCCGTTGGCTTTCGCATTGCTTTGAGGGAACCATTGAGAAGATGGCCGGAAATAGTACATCTACGATGAAATTCATGAACCCGCATCCTTTGAAAATTGATGTGGTGAAGTTCGATGGCAAGAACAACTTCGGCACGTGGAGGTGTGAGGTGATGAATGCACTGACGATATTAAACCTCGAGGACACTCTACGATTTGAGAAAAAGCATGATTCTACTTTTGAAGAAGATTAGGACAAGATGAACCGAATAGCGTGTGGTTTGATCATGTCTTGTTTGACCCGAGATATCAAGTGTCACGTGTTACATGAAACATCTGCTAGGCAGTTGTGGGCGATCTTGGAGAAGAAGTATCTGACGGAGAGCATTGAGTTGTGACTGCAATTGAAGATGAGGTTTTATCGCTTCCAGATGAAGAGAGGACTATCCATTGATGAACACATGAACAACTACACTAAGTTTCTTACACTGGTTAATGTGAATGTTAAGATTGATAAAGAGGATAAGGCAGTGATTCTTTTGAATTCTCTTCCGGACGAAGAGTATAAGACCTTTACTCTTACTTTGATCAATGGTGGACAAACACTTAGCTAAAATGAAGTGTCGGTTGCTCTTGTAAACTATGAAGTAAGAAGGTAAGATAGACTATCTTCTCATGGGAGTACATCAGTAGAGGCGTTGCCGGTAAGAGGCAGAGGTTCATATAGGAAGGGCAAAGGTGATCGTGGGAGATCAAAGTCCCTGGCCATGTGTAACGCCCTGATTCTGCAGGTTACAGAGACGTTATGGCGACGTACATACGCAAAACACCCTCACGCGTACGTTAAGCCTCAGTACAGTAAATAATCTCCACGGATACATGAGTTCCAGCATAAAGTAAGTACAAGAATACCTGTAGGAAGAGATTAGCAATCATAACATATAGGAAAATAGGGATAAATGAGCTAATAGGAACAAATATAAAGATACCTATGAATGGTCACGATGACGAGTCTCCTATGTGAATCCAGGGCACTATCTGATAATACAGTAACTCGGATCTCCAACCTGGGCACGCAAACCCAGGGTTGTCAGAAAGTGACCTAGTGAGTGGTAAAATGAAGGAGGAGGTAGTAATATATACAATAGTAATACAAGCACGATGCATATATATAATACATGATGTTGTACTAGTGATACCATATAATACGTATATAAGAAGCAGTAGAAAATATAATCATGTCATATTTTAATATCAGCACTACCTAGCATGTTATCATCGGGTCATATCTACAGTAATAACTACAGTTATATAGTGATGATGTGATGGACATAAACGTGTAGATGAAGTATGCAACATAACCATACTACGGTGTGGTGTCTAGGCAGCATATAGGCAATGCAAAACAGAATATATGCAATGCATCGTATACATGTGCATGAGTAGTATGTCACCACAGAAAGCGTAACATGTATCAGGTAAAGTAACGATCATACAGGTAACATGATAACGGATAAATGATCAGGAACAGTAACAAGTACAACTATACAATAGTAAACATGTATCAGGCAAGTCATGTTCTTTATACAATAGTAGCAATCAATACCACCTGGTATTTTATCAATCTCTTCCAGTGTCCCATACCACTGGCAGTTCATACTGGAGCCCGCACCCAGTCGAACCCATCCGGACATGGCCTACGGGTACCAGTATCCAAACGAGAGAGTGACCAAATAACAAGTGTTCCTGACGTCACTATTGTGTATACTGTTTTATTATGTTACTTGGAAACCCATGGTCGAGGAGTTCTTATCGGGTGGGTGTATCCCGTGCATACCTGGGATACGGCCTTAAACAGATCCCTGACTGCTGAGACCAGGGCCAGCCCGCTAAGGCTGTAACATGTAACGGGATCTCAATGAGCTAAAACATAACGGGAAACGGGAGCTCATGAGTAACAGATGGTAGCCAGCACTACCCCGTCCCCTGCAGTGGGACAAACAATATGGATCCAGTACATCCACCCGATATGATCTAATCAACCGTCAAGTCTCCCCCATATCCAAGTTCTCTTTATTATCGTTCACTATACAGTATAACAAGTACTAGCACAGAACATGGTACATGTAATACGATAACATTACATGAATATGCAATACACTGGATGTAAACTATCGTGTCCAGTGTTCTATGGCTATATCATCTACTCGAGTGTCAAATACAGCTACACTAATGGTCACTATCTTATGACTACAGTGGGTACCATCACAATATTAAACTAATGATCTATTTTAATTATCAAGTTAATCTCGTTAACTAACCAATCATCCAGATATACCTATACAATGGTATACTAACTCAGGTAATCTCTATCTCTATGTTGTTGTCCCCACAATGACATTTGGAGGAAACAATAATCATAACGATTATGACATTTTTAATAAACAATAATTTTAATGATTTACCGATAATTAAGCAATCATCACTTGTACTAAACATGATAAAATATAATTTATAAAAAGAAAACACTCACTAACTAGCCATGGAAAGGTATCTCTCGTTCCCACGATCGCAACGGATCTAAAATCGTCCAAATCGGAGTCCGGATGCTCCCGATATCGCCCGAATACTAAAAGTAATAAAATGGGGTTAAATACGTAAATAAAAATATTTCAAACGCAAATACGGAAAAGTACCAGGGGTTTTATGAAAAATTAACTTTATTGGGTTTCGGATGCGGGTTTGGTGAGATAACGGGTCGGGTTTGGATCCGATAACCCGAACCCATAACTTAAATTAATGGGTGGAGGGTTAACGGGTTTATGGGTGCTATACCCTACCCAATAAGGGGGTTATTGGGTTTGGGTTTACCCAAACCCAATTAAGGGAAATAACAGCACAGCAGCAGCCTTTGCTGCTGCTGCGTGTTCGCGCCCAGGCCGGCCAGCACCCGCTGGCCGGTGGCAGAGGAGGCCCGGCGGCGGCGGTCCCGGCCGCCGGCGGTGCGGCCGTCGGTCCGGTGAGAGAGAGGAGAGGAGAGAGCGGTTGAGAGGGAGTGAGGGGGAGAGTTTTTACAGGGGAGGGTGGCGGCGGGTGGCGCCGGCGGTGGCGCTGGCGGTGGCTGGGGCGCGGCCACCGCCGACGGCGGCCGGTGGCCGGCGGCCTGGCCTGGCCGCTGGCGACGGTCAAGCCCCCCTTATGGGTGGGTCTACACAGAGAGAGAGAGAGAGGGAGAGAGATAGTGAGAGAGAGAGAGAGTTGGAGAGAGAGAGAGATTAGAGAGAGTGTGTGTTTGGGGAGAGAGAGAGTGTGTGTTTGGGGAGAGAGAGAGGAGTTTGTGAGAATTAGAGGGGGAATTAGGAAAGAGAGAGAATTTAAAGAGGGGAATGGCGGTGGGTTATGGCGGTGGTGAAGGAAGTGTGTGGAAGAAGGGAGAAGAAAAGGAAAGAAAGGGGGAAAAAAAGAGTAAATAAACTAATATTTTATTATTATAATATTGCTTAATATTCGACCAGCTCCGAACGATACCCAAAAATTACAGAAAATAGGAAATATTATCCTGAGATGTGATATGAAAACGGTTAGACGAAATTCTATCTGGTTTGTCAATTAAAAATCCTGGAGTGTATCGCCAATACCAGGCGATACCAGATTGGCACGATTTTTGATAAATTCAGAAAATCCCCAAAAATACCCGAACGTAGCTAATACGATTTTAAGATACCTGGTGAAAGCGGATTCTCAAAATACAACTCCGTTTGTGAATTAAAAATCAGAGAGCCGATAATCGGTATCGGTCGACACCGACTACGGAGATTTTCCAAAATAATCCAGAAAATTCCAGAAAATCCTGAAAATCTATAATATTAGAAAAATAATATTTGAAACTGAAATCATCTCGATCTAACTATTAGAAAGGTCAAATCAACATTATACGTCGTATCGCGTACCGATACTGTGATACGTACATCAGGGAGCAGGGGGTTACACCATGTTTCAGAGATCTGAAGAAGAACCAGAGCGCCTTCTGTAAAGAACTAGGGTACTGAAAAGTTGATTGTTCAAAGGCCAAAGGTAAGAAGAAGAAGTTAAAGACTGAGGCAAACCTCGCACGGGTGGTCAGTACTCACGCCAATACTTCATAGGCAAGTGGATCAGACTCAGACTCATCAGTATTCTCTTTCTTTGTTACTACTCCCATCGCTGGTTACTCAGGAGATGCTGAGTGGATATTGGATACTGGAGCTACCTATCATGTGTGCCCAAATAAGATTAGTTTTTTAGTTTCGAAAAGCTAGACGGATGTTCAGTTATTATGGGCGATGATCGCCCATGTAACATGGAAGATATAGGAATAATCCAGATCAAGATATTCGATGGGATGATACGAGAATTGAAGGAAGTGAGATATATACCTCAACTTAAGATAAATCTTATCTCTGTTGACACTTTGGAAACATTGGGCTTTGGGGTATCAATAAAGAATGGAATTCTCAAGATGACCAAAGGCTCAGTTGTGGTTCTGAAGGGCGTCCGCCGGAATAATCTCTACTACTTGAAGGGTAATACTGTTACAGGACAGGTGGCGACCTCTACTGATACAGATGATGACTCAACCAGGTTATGGCATATGAGACTTGGACACACAGGTGAAAAATTTTTGCAACTCTTGCAAAGTAAGGACTATTGAAAGGTGTCAGAATCTGCAAACTGGATTTCTGTGAACAATGTGTCATCAGAAAGAAGACCAAGGTGAAATTCGACACAATGACTCATTGCACCGAGGGAATTCTGAATTATGTTCACACCGTTTGGGGACCTACCAAGACTGCATCTATTGAAGGTAACCACTACTTTGTGACTTTCATTGATGACTATTCTAGGCGATATTGGGCATATACCATGAAGCACAGAGGGGAAGCCCTAGAATTATTTGTGGAGTGGAAGAAGAATTTGGAGAAAAACACAGGAAGGAAGATCAAGGTCCTCCGGTCAGATAACGGAGGTGAGTATAAGTCTGACTCTTTCCTAAAGCTATGTCGTGATGAAGACATAGACATGCACTTCACAATAAGGGAAACAACGCAATAAAACGGGGTAGCAGAGAGGATGAACATGACTTTGCTAGAGAAGGTTCGTTGTATATTATCCAATGCCGGATTACCAAAGAACTTTTGGGCCGAGATTTTGGCATATGCTTGCTATCTCATCAACAGGTTGTCTTCGCTTGCGATAGGAAGTAAAACTCCTTTAGAGGTTTGGTCTGAAAAAGTTGTTTAAAGGTTTGGTCTGAAAAGTTGTTTAGGACTAAATTTACTTAGGGTATTTGGTTGTCCGGCCTACTATCATGTTAAATAAGACAAGTTAGACCCAAGAGCGAAGAAAATAGTGTTCGTAGGATTCAAGAGAGGAATAAAAGGCTACAAGATCTGGGATTCTAAGAACAGAAAATTTGTTCTCAGCAGAGATGTCACATTCGATGAGGCTTCAATGTTGAAGTCTACAATCTCCGAGCAGGTGGAGATTAAAGACCAAAGAGTTATCACAGCATATGGAGAGTGATGCTACTTCACCATCTCTAAAAAAGTCAGTATTTTTGGAAATCATACCCAAGGTGACACAGAGTAGTGATCAAGTAGCCGATTAGGATGGTGATGACGATGGGGATCAAGGACACGTTATGGGTGATGTCCATGAATCCATTGCAATTGGAAGACCCAGAAGAAATTCATGCAAACTAAGTTGGCTCACTACAGATATGATGTGGTCTATGCTCTCCCAGTCGTCGAAGAGGTGAACCCGTCTACATATAGGGAAGCTGAAATCAGTTCAAAGTTGAAGATGTGGAAGGATGCCATGGAAGAAGAAATGAGTTCTCTACGTAAGAACGACACCTGGGAACTAACAAAGCTGCCCAAAAGGAAAAAGGTAATTAGCTGTAAGTGGGTATATGCAAAGAAACAGGGATCTTTCAAGGATGATATTGTACGCTACAAAGTCAGGTTGGTTGTGAAAGACTACGCACATTGAGAGGACATTGATTACAATGTGGTATTCTCTCGTGTTGTAAAGCACTATTCAATTCAAATTTTGCTAGCGCTGGTAGCACAGTATGAGTTGAACCTTGACCAGCTCGATGTGAAGACCGTCTTTCTCCATGGCTATCTTGATGAGATCTATATGACTCAGCCGATGAGGTTCAAAACTGAAGGAAAGGAGTTATAGTATATGGTGGGGGATAATGTCACGAACCACTCCCTTTCGTGCACTTGGGCTCATCCTATGTGGTGGAGTTGCTAGAATACTTTAAGGGGTTCTAAAGTGTTTTAGGCAACATTGTAAATATTATGTAAAAGGGGTATTCTCATAGAAGATTCTAGAGGAAGATATTTAGGCATGAATGTATGGGAGATTCTAGATATTTTAGAAGCCTCCAAATTTAGAGAGTTCCTTGTACAAGCCCTTGCTTATAAATGGGGGTCAAGGATGCTCATTTGAAGCAACAAAGGAAGCATAAGGAGCACAAACTTTCACTTCTTCTCTCAGGTACTCTCTCTCTCTCTCGAGTGAGTGTGAGGGTTAGGATGACTTAGCTTCGCTTCTAAAGAGAAAAGAGTGCTCTAAGTGTCGCGCGGGTTTGAGTAGTTCACGGTCAAAAGAATTCGCCTGTGACACTGGCAGAGTGAGAGGACCCCTGTTAGTGTGGCATGTCAGAGGTCATTTTTTGAAATAACTTTTAGGAGTGGTCATTTTTTAGAATTATTTATTAAAAATGGGTTTTTTTTGGAGAGAAAAGAAAAAGAAAAAGAAAAGGGAAAGGGGAAGTAAGAAGGAAATAAGAGGAAACGGCAAAAATAAAAGGGCCGAGCCCATTTCTGAACTTAACCGGAGTCCCATTCTCATCCCTCTCTCCCTCTCTCTCTCACTCTCAGGAGCAGAACAGCTCTGAGCCGAGCCCATTTCGAAACCAAACCCTAACCCGTTTGGGCCGTTGTCACCTCCCAATAAAACCCGCACCCTATTTCAAATCCCTAATCCCTCGCTGCTGTCCTCGGCGAGAGAACCAGCGACTGGATCAGGCTCATCGGCGATCTCCCCCCATCTCGAGGTAAAACTCTAACCCCTAGCCCCCCCCCCCCCCCCCTCCATCTACAATCTTCAACCTTTTTGAGTCTTAGTTTCTTTTATTTCATCATCTCACCACCACCAACAACAGTAGAGCAGTACAAATGGAGGCGATCCCCGCCGAAACACTAGAGACCCTCTCCCAGTGGTTCCTCCACTCACTCTCTCCCTTGCCAGATCACCGCCGCCACGCTGAGTCCTCCCTCTCCGCCGCCGCCGACACCCCACTCTTCTCTCTCGCCCTCCTCCGACTCCTCTCCGCCCCCGCCGCCGACCTCCAGGTCCGCCTCGCCGCCGCCATCCACCTCAAGAACCTCCTCAAGTCCCGCTACCCGGCCGCTATCCCCGACGCTGAGCGCGACCAGCTTAAGGCCCTCCTCCCCTCCCTCATGCTCGCCGCTCCCCCCAGGATCCAGCCCCAGCTCTCCGAGTCCCTCGCCATCATCTCCTCCCACGACTTCCCCCACGCCTGGCCGGCCCTCCTTCCCGAGCTCGTCAACTCGCTCCGCGCCTCCTCCGCCGCTGGCGACTACCCCTCCGCCAACGGTGTCCTTTCTGCCGCCAACTCCATCTTCTCTAAGTTCCGCCACTCATATGATGCCCCTGCCCTCCGCGTCGACCTCAAGTACTGCCTTGATGGCTTTGCGGCCCCACTGCTCGAGACCTTCCTCAGGACCGCTGGCCTCATTGCCGCCGGCAACCACACTACGAGCCTCTTTGAGTCCCAGCGCCTCTGCTGTGAGATCTTCTATTCACTGAACTCGATTGAGCTGCCCGAGTTCTTCGAGGACCATATGAATGAGTGGATGAGGGAGTTTTTGGTTTATCTTACTACAACTTATGCGGCCAATCTGGAGGCTGATGGGGTTGTGGACTCAATGCGGGCGGCCGTCTGCAACAACTTGCAGCTTTACATGGAGAAGAATGAGGAGGAGTTTCGGCCGTACCTTGAGGGCTTTGTCTCTGCGGTGTACAATCTATTGACGGCTGCAGCAGCAGCCCCAGCTTCGCCTTCTCGGGACGAGCTCACGATCACAGCAATCAAGTTCTTGACGACAGTGAGCACCAGCATCCACCACAGGCTCTTTGAGGCCAATGAAGTCCTGCAGCAGGTATGCCAGAGTATTGTGTTCCCAAATATTAGATTGAGGGATGAGGATGAGGAGCTGTTTGAGATGAACTACATAGAGTACATCCGGAGGGATATTGAGGGGAGTGATACCGACACAAGGAGGAGGATTGTCTGTGAGCTCCTCAGAGGGCTCGCAACCAATTACAGGGACCGGGTTATGGAGTTGGTTTTGGGTCAGATACAGAAAATGCTGGCTGTGTATGCTGCGAACCCGAATCAGAATTGGAAGGAGAAAGATTGTGCAATTTATCTTGTGGTCTCCCTTGGAGCCAAGCCAGCGGCTGGTGGGGCCCAGCTGGTTGATGTGAATAGCTTCTTTACAACTGTGATTATCCCTGAGCTGCAGGGAGCAGATGCGAACACATTCCCGATGCTCAAGGCAGGTGCCCTCAAGTTTTTCATGGTGTTCCGAGAGCAGATCCCGAAACATGCGGCAGTTGCTTTGCTGCCAATGTGATAAGTTTCTTGAAGGCAGAGTCAAATGTTGTCCATTCTTATGCAGCAAATTGTATAGAGAAGCTTCTGTTGGTGAAAGACAAAGTGCAGGCTGGTCCTAATGTTGCTGTCCAACCACGCTATAATGCTGCGGATATTGACCCTCACTTGTCTCAGTTGATTCCCAATCTTTCTGGAGCCTTGAAGTTCCCAGAATCACAGGAGAACCCGTATGTGATGAAGTGCATTATGAGGGTTATCAAGGTGGCCACCATCGGAGATGCCATTGCCAAGTTCTGTGTTGATGGCCTCGCTTCTATACTTGTTGAGGTGTGCAAGAACCCAAAGAGCCCAACATTCAACCACTATCTGTTTGAGGCTATTGCTGCCCTAATTGGGCGTTCCTGTGAGAAAGACCCTTGTTGATCATAGTTTTTGAGGCCAAGCTTTTTCCGGTGCTTGAGAATATTCTCGTTAATGACATTTCAGAGTTCTGGCCATATGCTTTCCAGATATTTGCTCAGCTCGTTGAAAAAGTCAGCCACCACTGTCGGCTAATTATATGCAGCTGTTCCAGGTGGCTTCTCTCACCTGAGTCTTGGAAGAGGTCTGCCAGTGTCCCGGCATTGGTCCAGCTGCTGCAAGCATATCTGCAGAAGATACCAATGAGCTCAACAATGAGGGAAGATTGAGTCAGGTCCTAGGAATTTTCAATAGTCTCATTGCAAGTCCCCGTACAGAAGATCTTGGTTTCTATGTGCTCAATACTGTTGTGGAGAACCTCAGCTATGACATGATATCACCTTACATTGGTCACATATGGAGCGCCCTGTTCACACGGCTGCAGAATAAGCGAACTGTCAAGTTTGTCAACTCCTTCGTTATCTTCATGTCACTGGTTTTGGTCAAGCATGGGCCTACTATTCTTCTGGAGTCGATAAATGCAGTTCAACCCAATTTATTTGCAGCTATACTTCAGCAGTTCTGGATACCCAATCTTAAGCTCATCTCAGGTTTCATTGAGGTGAAGCTCACCACAGTTGCTTCAACTAGACTAATCTGTGAATCCCCAAGCCTTTTGGATCCTACAGCAGTTGAACTCTGGGGGAAGATGCTTGATAGTATCATCACTTTGCTGGCCCAACCAGACAAGGATGGAGTAGATTTAGAAGCAGATGTGCCAGACATTCCGGAAAATATGGGCTATTCTGCATCCTTTGCCCGCTTACAGAATGCTGGGAAGAAGGAGGAGGATCCTCTAAAGGAGATTAGGATCCAAAAGGATTTTGGTCGCTTCTTTGGCTCGACTCTCTTCAGTTTCACCTGGGAGGTACCCTGCAGTCATTGAACAATATGTGGATCCTTCTAATCGAGCTGTTCTTCTCCAGCTTTGTGGCACATACAATTGCACTATAGTCTAAGGTAAGAAGCTTTACGCTGGATAATTCTTGAATGCAAATATGGCTCTTTGTTGTTTATGCTGGCCTCTATATCATCTCCTTCATAGACCAGTGAGCCCTGAAAGAATCATAGGTCTTTATGCAATATGTTTGAAGCATATATCTAGTTGATCAATACTATTTCATATATTGTTTTGAATCTAACAACTTGGGATCTGATATGGATTAAAGAGCTTATTGCCAGAAACTTTGCTGTTAAAGGCTATGCGAAGGTTACATAAGTAGTTGTTCACCTGGGATACTTGATTCAAGTTTTAAGTGGCATGAGAAGATTGAGCCTTTCTTAGGTTAATCTTTGCGCCTCGAGAGCTTTCTACTTGGATCTTCATTGTCATTTAGGGTTGCTCAGCGAGGAACATTATTTACTAACACAAAAGCCTGCTGCAGCAGCTGCAGAAAGAAATGAGTTGCATCCCTCCCATTTTTTCTTCATGTCGGAAAGGGTTCAAGTGAAGAGGGACACTAGGGTACCATCAGGAATAGGTCAGACACACCTACTTGTGCCAGCCTGAGTCCCTGACAATTTGTTAAAATATGTACTCAGAGGGGAGGAATTATTTCTGGTACCACTATAATAACTGATGTCACCTAATTCTTCATGGTATATCCCTTTTAACTCTTAAAGGGTTCTTTCTGAAAAGTCTCTTGCTCCTTGCTGCACAATACACTCGTGGGTCATAGCCTAATAGATATGGCCAATCATGTCTTCTCAATATTTTGAGTACTGTCTTCCAACATAGATTTGGCTATCTATTTTTGATGGACATGGAACTAGTCTTAACATATTAGTTCAAGAATCAATTATAAGAAAGTAAAACCAAACACTCAAATTCCCTTATAAGTTTTAAAAATTACTACTGTAAATGTTGAATTGAAAATCATATTTTTGAGTTGGGACAGATAAAAAGCTGGGGTTTTCCGATGAAGATAGTTGAAGTCTTAAGAATTATGAAAAGGAGATAGAAGGTATACATTTAATTATCATAGCCAAACTCTAATATTACTGTAGCTAGCCAGTCTCTTTTGCTCTTATTATTAAGTTGAGAGAGAGAGAGAGAGAGAGAGGGAGGGAGGAGGGAGGGAGGGAGGGAGCGAGCTATAATACAAAGGAACAAACTATATCTATGTATTCTAGCAGTTATACCTATCTCGTCTTGCTTTCTTGTGAGTTGAGAGAGGGTGGGTAAGATGGATATACACTATAGTAAATAATTAATTATGATAATCAAACTTTGTACCTCATGTTAGCTAGTTGTTGCTCTTGTTTTTTATGTTGAGAGAGGGAGGTACAGAACAGTATCTAGTAGATATTCTGTAAGCTAGTCAGACTATATTTTTCAAGCCTTATGGTAGTCTGATTGCTTTATAGCTAACTTAAATACAGTTCTTCGAATTACCTCTTTTATTTTACTATATTGTCTGCTCTTTTGGTGTTTCCTTTTATTCTTCGTTTAACTATTTTTTAAACAATTTATTAACTACTGGTCTTCATGTTATTGTTTATGTTGCCATTACACAAGGCATATAGATTTTCGACCAAACTTGATAGAACCATCAAATGTCCTAGATTATTGAAATTCAAGGTGTTTGACAATAATCCAACTGCCTATGCTTGCATATGATGTCTAAACACACAACAAGCTGGATAAGAACCTTATATCCTGGATAGGTACCAGGCCAATGCTTGAAGTAGCAGCAGCTTAAAGTGATGTGCTCAGCCCTTGAGCAAAACAAATCATAAGCTTCAAGTTATTGTCAAGACATATATACATATGTAGGTTTATACACTCAAACCTATTTATTTTTGTGCATGCATAAAGATAAACAATTTACACTTTCCAAAAGATGTTTCAAGATGTATCTAATTTAAATGATAAAAGAAATGAGAAGGTGTATGAGTGGGGATTCTTAGTAATACAAATAACTTTTGTGATTGGCGTTGCAATTGATTGGAGAAAACAAGAAATAACAGGTGCCTTAATACGAACAATAGAAGTACACTAGATGATGAAAGTGGAGTTGCTAACATAAGTGCTTGATGGTGGATTTGTGATCCTCCTAAATTTATTTACGAGATCAAGCAATGACAAGGAGGCAGGGTCAAGGATAGCTTTATATGAAGCAATATTTCAATGTTTGAATGACAAAAGCATAAACATTACCCTGTAAGCTAAGCATCAGATTGTAACTGCTGTGGCTTGAAGCTGACTAAATGGAACTTTTCTAGACATTGTCTCAGATGTATCTTTATATGTACAGAGGAAAAAGGGTTACACTTGGACCAATTTACTGATTTTATTTGGTTTATGTTTTGAAATTGTAATTTAAGCTCAGGCTAATGTGTTGTTACCAAGTTTGGTTTCAGTTTTAATTTAGAACCAGATTGGAAACACGATCTCCACTATCTGATTCAATCACAAAATCACTTGAATCATAATCACAATTTGGACGTATGTATCTAGTAAGTGTCATGTCCAACAGAATGCTCAGTGGCACCTACTTGCTTTAATATTGCATAAACCCTTAGTATCCATTTAGCACACTGCAGTAAGTGTAGACTCAATTTCTTATCACATGTCAATATGACTGTCAGTAGCATGGTTCACAATCGCAGTCTCGGCCGCCGACTCGGCGGGCACTGAGACGGATCGGTCTCGGCGACTCGGATCGGTATCGGGCGATACGCGCAAAACGCTACATAGAAAGTTCAAAAAATTCTGAAAAAATCACGGTAAATCTTAAAAAAATGTAGACATGTACATTCATGTATCACGTGTCCAAATATATCACCTAGCACACTAAACATAAAAGCGAAAGAATAAATACACGCGTCGTCGGTATAAGCATATCAAAATACATGCACAATATAGTAAATTGCACAAACTACATTCATAAATATATGCTAATGTAGTTATTTCTACATTGAATTGTGATGAGGCACAAAATCAGCATCATAATGCCGAGTCAACCGAGTCAACTCCGATTCTCGGCCGAGTCATTCTCCTCTGAGTTGAGTCATTGACTCATGACTCGGACTCGTCTCGGAGCGGGCCGAGACGGATACGACTCGGCCAACTCGTCTCTGTAGGGGCCGGAAAATCTGGTGGTCGGAGAAAGTGGTTTTAGCTGTAAAAGATTTCCTTGATTCAAGCGAAACGATTACAACCAAAAGAACTACTCTTCCCTCTTTTCCAGTTACAAGGGAGGGAGGATGTCTGAATCTTCCCTTTGTTTAAGGCTGGGTTCTTCGTGTGGCGATGGAGAGTGAATCTTGTTCTCCGTTGACCAGATGACCGTCCTGGACCGTCGGGGGTCTTCTCTTCGGTCGGTAGAAAGAGTAACTCAGCTCAGTCTACCAAAACTCTCAAGAGGAGGTAGGCGAAGAGCGGCTAGTACTTAGTAAGCTCGCTGAAGGGTTTTCTCTCTCCCTGTCGTTGATCTCTCCTTTGATTGTCGTCCTTTTTCCTTCTTGTCGTCAATCGTCCTCCCCTTCAATAGTGACGGAACTATTTATAGGGTTTTTAGGGGGTGATCGTGCCCTCCTGAAAACACTCCCGATTGAGGGGCCACTACCCGCTACATGCGCGGTGACTGGCCCTTTATTTCGGGTAGTTGCAACTGAGACGCGGGTGTCGAGCCAACGCGCCTTGGTACTGAGACGCGGTCTTTGGGCCGACGCGCCTTGGTACTGAGACGCGGGTGTCGAGCCAACGCGCCTTGGATGCTGAGACGCGAGTGTCGAGCCAACGCGCCTTGGATGATGAGACGCGGGCTTCGGGCCGACGCGCCTTGGTACTGAGACGCGGGCTTCGGGCCGACGCGCCTTTGATGCTGAGACTCCGCTTTCTTAGTGGCTTGTCTGTTTTGGACTTTTTTAGACAGCCTACAGAACCCCCTCCAAAGTTTCCGATATTCCGCAGTTAAATGGGACGGATTTCGGAATACTTTGGATTTTAGCCGCGTTCGCCTCTATGACTGGACTATTAATGCTCCGGGTTTGATCTTATCTGGATTTGGTCTTCGTGAGTGTACTGTTGAACTCTTTGAAGCCATCAGAGTTGATCGTGTTGAGTATCTAGATGCACAGTCTAAACCTCCCCGATCGCTTTTAGCCTGTCACGAGTGCGCTTTTGACCAGGAGTGGTTGGTCTTCTGCTTGTGCCAGTGTACTGTTGAACTGATTTGCAGAAGCCGAACGCAGGTTCTTTTTGAAAAGCAGAGACGCGACTGCTTTAAAGACGCGACTTCTTTAGCGAGGCGCGACCTTTTGACGATGGAAACGTGACTGATCTTCATAAGGCAGACGCGATGTTCAGCTGAAGACGCGAACTTCGGAGAGACGCATCTTTTGAATATAGACGCAGTTGTCTGGGCGCATTTATGGCGATGCTGACGGGGCATGTCCACCGAAGAGCTGCATATTTTGGGGCGCGAATTCTGTGCCATGTCATGATTACGCCGCCAGCTGGCCTAGGGAACCGGCGAAATTTCGCCTTTTGGCGCGCGGATTTCCTGGTTCATTAAATGAACTGCCCCACGTGTCGACTGCTGACTCGTGGCGGGGTTGCGACGCATGATCTTCTCCGTTCAGAAACGATTTGGTTACACGCGTCAAGCGGTGACTCGCTGCAGCGTCTACCGGGCCACGCGCCGCGTATCTTCGCGAATCCCTGTGCCCATAAAAGGCAACAGTTGGAGAGATGCATCCTCTTCTCTGAACGTACTTGCTGAGAAAAAAGAAAGAATTTCCTTCTCTGTTCATCTTCGAACTCGCTCGGATTTTTGAACTTTTAATGGCCCCCAAGATGAAACCGAGTGCATCGTCCTCAAGGGCGACCGTCGCCGAGGCTGAGAGAGACGCTTCCTCTGCGCAGGAGGCTGTTTTCCGAGGTAAAATGCCTCTTCGGCGTGGGTTTCGCCATTAAAACAAGTTCATAGAACCCTAAGAACCCTTAACACAGAATCGTGTTTGATTCTCGGACGCAGTCCTTGAGATGATAACCGGGGCGCAGGTTTGATGACCTGGCGTCGTTAAACTCTGCGTTTCGGATCTTTCACTTAGGAAATCTCTAGTTGTGAAGGATTCGAACGCGGTCTTGGTTTGCAGGACGCGGACTTGATCCTTGCGTTCTGCGCCATCAGCTGCCGATTTTGATGAATCTGGCGTCTGAGTCCAAGTACTTAGAGAAATTCGCAAGTCTTGGTTTGCAAAACGCGGACTCGATCCTTGCGTTTTGTGCCACTTGACGCGGATTTGCAGGTCTGGACGCGGGTTTGATAACTTCTGCGTCCCGTATCTCTTCTGCGTTTGGACGCAGATTCGCAGGTCTGGACGCGGGTTTGATAACTTCTGCGTCCAGTATCTCTTCTGCGTGTGGGCGCAGATTCGCAGGTCTGGACGCGGGTTTGATAACTCTGCGTCCAGTATCTCTTCTGCGTTTGGGTTATGAACACTTAGCATTTTTCAGCATTTCTCCTTGCTTTTAATGAAGTATCTGATTGTGTCCTTTTCTTTCGCAGTGCGACATGTTTCTGGCCCACTCGTCAAGACGCGCCATTTTGGACATGTAGGTGGTGCTGACCAGAGCTTGACCTTCGTGCAAAGAATGAGTGTCCCATTGACTGCTGACCAGTCGCCGGATCGCAGGGAGAGGCTCTCTAATGTTGACAGGAGAACCTTTCGGGCGCTTATGACCGATGCAGCATTCACAACGGATGCTCGCGTTCCGCTGGAGAAGCCTGCCTTCTTCTTTGGAGATCGCATTCATGATGACGGCCGTCGTGTGTCTGAAGGAACTTACAAATGGCTCCGTCAGATAGGGGATGGACGATTGTTTCTTCCGGATATGGAGAGGATGTTCCCGTTGTTCTACTTCCAACACATGTCCATCCCTCGGAAGATGGAATGGGACATTTCCCAATCTGTCCCTGAAATCACCCTTGGAGACTTTGGCTTCCAGAGGGTAAACCGCCATGATAGTCATGACAGGTCAACCGTCGGCCTATTCCCCGCGTCGCGCAAATCCAATATTCCGGTCGGGGAGATACCACAGCTTGCTGCTACCTTCCTTAACTCGTTTATGGAAGTGGAGGGTGACTATCCTACCGAGTTCCGTGCGCATGGGTGGATCCATTCTACAGGGAATATTTGGTGGAGCAGGATGGTGGGTTTTGTCCTCACCGATCTTAAAGAGCTGCTAGAGCATGTGGGACTATACCCGGCAATCAGGGCCGTACAGTGGGGTATCCCACCGAGCTCTCACAATTTCTTCAGAGTCCTGGAGCGATATAACTCTCTGACGGGGACATTCTTCACCCCGGTTGGAGAGATGGGCCTGGCACTGCACGAGCTGCATGAGGTCTCGGGGCTGGCATCAGGGGACATTCCTTATGAGGAATATGTCCCTACCACTAAGGAGCTTCACATTTTGGAAAAAGAGTTTCCCGCAATATATGAGACCTACTGGGAGGTGATGTGCCACTTCCACATCTGCGGCCAGATAACTACCTGGAGATCAGGAGGAGTCAAGCAGTTGTCTTGGGCTAGTTATCTGTTCAACAATGTTAGCAATAAAGACCTCCCGATAACCCGACTGGCTGCCAGCTTTGATAGGGAAATCGAAGACAGGATTGATCAGGCTCCGAACAGCTTCTACACCACGGAGTCGAACGAGGACGGTTTCGACCCGGACTTGGTTTTTGAAAGCTTTCACCATCAAGCCCGGACTCCCATCTCTAGTCGAGCATTGTTGGCGGGCTTCTTGATGCTGTGGTTGAAGCGTTGTGTGGTGCCCACACTGCCACACGAAGTTATTGTTGCGGACGTGGTGTACCCGGCGGTGCTCCTGGCTCATGGCAGCCCCATAGCTCTTCTTCCGGCTGTGGTGGCCGGTATTCAGAGTGGGCTACGGGCGTTAGCCAAGAATTTCTGCGAGCCCCCGAAGACTGTTGACCCCCACGGAAAGCCATATGTCGACTCAGAGGGGAATCCGAAGGTGAAGCGCCCTAACCCTCGGGTTGAGCTGCCTTATACGTACCTCATGGCTTGGTACGTGATGCATTGCCCTTCTTTGATGACGGCGGCGCGTGGGGGCACGGTTCGTATCCCATTTGTGCAGCGGCTGGAACGTTCGGAGTGGCGTGACACCTACCTGTATTATATTAGGAAGTGTCTTTCCTGCGCCACGAACTACCAGCTCAACCGCTGCTTCCCAGACGTTCCTGGTGCGGCTTTCGGGGAGTTGTTCGCTGATATCGCTGGTCGGATGACTTCACACAACTGCCTGCGGGAATCTTCTGGTGGTTGATCAACATCCGGCCGGGATATGTGATGTTCCGGCAAGGGACTTCCTGCACCATCGAGCCATACATGCCGAACCGTTTTGCCCGACAGTTTGGCTACGATCAACTCTATGTCGGGAACCCCAATGCTCGGCTCGCTTTCGAAGGGAACCTGTTCGAGGGTGCTCGGGCTTGGTATTACAGTGTGGCTGGAGGGACGGGAGCAACATTCCGTCTACCCAACGAGACGCCCAAGTGCCGCACGAGCTTCAGCTTCTGCGCTTGGTACTTCCAAGCCAGCCAGGCACCAGACCTTGTTCCGGAGTCTTCATGCCTTGAGAGCATCAATGCACATCTCGAGGCCAGGTCAGAGTCCGGTAAACGTTCGAAGCTTATCGACCAGTATCTGAAGGCTTATAAGGAGGTCAAGAGACGGTCGAGGAAGGAGCCACAAGCAGCGAGGGCGGAGCCGCGACCGGCAAGGGCAGAGCCTCGAACGACAGGGGCTGAGCCACCAGCCACGAGGGAGGAGCCGCGGGCAAGGAGGTCTAAGCAGTTGGCGAGCAAGCGTAGTCGACGCTCTGCTTCTATTGCTGAGCCTGCCCCAAAGAAGGTTCGGAGGGACTTAACAGCTGAAGTCTCCCAATTCGGAGATATCTCTGCTGGAGTTGAGGCTCCTCCTGAAGACATCCCTGTTAGGTTGAGGAGCCGTCGGAAGATGAAGATTTCCCCACCCTAGTCCGTGCTCCTAGGTCGCGCGGTAAGACCGTGGAGGAAGGGGAGCTTGTTGACGAGTCCACCGCCGCCGAAGATGACGAGTCAGTGGAGGTTGACATAATGACTGGAGGGGATGTTGAGATTGTAGGCATCTCAGTTCAACCCGAGCCTTCTTCTGCTCATGATGTGAGGGACGAGGCACGGCAGCCGGGGTCTCCTAGCATCTTCATTTCCAGTCTTAGGGCAGTCGACCCTAGTCCTACCACTGGGGTAATTGGAGGTAAGGCTCCTGTTGCGGAGCTTCCTCGCGTTGCGCTGTCGTCTTCTTCGATGTCGGGGGAAAGCGCCTTTGAAGACGAGACCGACTATGGCGATGAACCCGCTCTTCCTGATCAGAGCAAATTCTTCCACATCTCGGAGGAGGAAATATATGGGGGCGAGCCATCGACTGCACCCTCGCTGGCGATTATCCCTACTGAAGGTACTCTTCCCATCTTCTGTCTAATTTTCTCTTTGCATATTGAAGAGGATGTTTTATCATTCTTCTTTCACGCTGCAGGGCCAGCCGGAGATGCCGACGTTACAACCTCTTCGCGTGTCGAGGAGATGGTGAAAGAGTTGACCCAGCCTGAGAGGATTGAGGTCTCGGCTGCTGAGATACCCTCAAAGGGGGCAGCTGTTGAGATCGAGCCTTCCACTCTGCCGGAAGAGGAAGGAACCACTGAGGCTGAGGAGGCTCTCACTCTGCCGGGCGAGGAGGTTACTGCTGAAGCGGGGGAGACTTCCATTCCGCAGGATTTGACGTCTCTGGACCTCCAACCTGGTAAGACAGCTCTGATGCTTTAAATGTTTCGCTTTTCTACCATTGTGGCTAACATCGCGATAACTTGCAGAGAGGACCGAGGGGGTTCAGGTGGAGGGTCCGATGGTTGGCACCCTTCCAGAAGGCCATACAGCTCAGGTCTCGGTGGAGGTTTCTGAGGAGGTCGTGCTTACCACTCCCTCATTGATCGTGGAGGCTCCTGCAGAGGTAGTACCTCCGGAAGTGTCAGCGGCCGGTCTAGCTCTTGCCGTCTCGACGGCCAGCACGACTCTTGTGCGAGAAGATCCGCCTTATATCCCCTGTCCTGTGACAGAAAAGGGGTCAGGAAGCTTCCTAGGTGGTGAAGGCATGGGGGAACTGGCACGTCAGATGGTGCAGCAATTCTTCGCTTCGATGGGATCATGTATTGATCTCATCTTACGTGGAAACAGCTCGTTCCAATTTGCCCAGACGCTTCTTAAAAATCTGGCCGTGAACGTTGAATTAACCGGAGGCCCTTCACTTGCCAAGGCGTGTCTGCAGGTGGTAGAGCAACTGGGAGGCTACCTGCAGGAGCTGGAGTCCTTGGAAGATACTGGCTCTTTTAGTGAGGCCCAGGCCACCCTGACTAGGCTCCTAGCTACTCAAGAACAAGAGCGACAGGAGGCGGAGGCACAAATTGCTGCAGAGGCCCGCAGCCTTGAAGATTCCCAGGCTGAATGTCAAAGACTAACTGCCAATTCAAGGGAATCCGAGCTTACCATGCAGAGCACTGAGCAAGTCATCATCAGTGCTCGTGACACCATTGCCAAGGCTCGGGACACCATTGCCAAGGCGGAAGCTGTGCTTGCGTTCAATGAGAAGAAGCTCGTTACCATCAAAGAGGAGCTTGAGGAGCAACAAGCTGCTAAGGCGCGAGCTGAAGAGAGTCTGTCTCTACACTCTTCCAGGGTGGAATCTCTGCGAGCGCAGCTGGCTGCAAAACCCTTCCTATCTGAAGAGGAGCTGCGGGTCCAAGCCATGGTGGAGGCTGAGAAGGCGCGTCAGATCAAGATGCATCATCTCAGGGAACAAATCCGTTCCTTGGCGAGCCAGGACGTTTAGCCTCCTTTTCTTTTTTCCCTCTCTTTTTTTTTTTTATAAAGAAGAGGACACTCTGCTTACCAAGAGTGTTTGTATCTACTTCTATCATTTTTGAAATAAAAGTATGAAAATTTTTTATCCCTTCTTCTTTGCGTTGCTGTGGATGAATCCACCTGGCTGTGAATGCTAGACTTAGGTAAGACTAAGTTCTTTCAATGAGACGCGGCGTCGGCTCTAAGTCTTCTTGATGAGACGCATCATAGAGTGAAAACGCGGCCTCCGAACGCAGCGTCAATCACAGGGTGAGACGCGGTTCTTAGTTCATGAGAACTTAGGCAGAACTAAGTCCTTTTGACAAGAGCAGCATCAATCCATAGGGAGACGCGGCCATCATTGTTTCATGAGACGCGGCATTCATTCAGGGAGACGCGGCTCTGAATAACGCGGATCTGCTTCTGCGAAGAAGGAAGCGGATCAGGCAGACGCGGGAGACGCAGCCAGTCCTTTTGACAGACGCAGCATCAATCCATAGGGAGACGCGGTCATCATTGTTTCATGAGACGCGGCATTCATTCAGGGAGACGCGGCTCTGAATAACGCGGATCTGCTTCTGCGAAGAAGGAAGCGGATCAGGCAGACGCGGGAGACGCAGCCAGTCCTTTTGACAAGACGCAGCATCAATCCATAGGGAGACGCGGTTCTTAGTTCATGAGCACTTAGGCAGGACTAAGTCCTTTTGACAAAACGCAGCATCAATCCATAGGGAGACGCGGCCATCATTGTTTCATGAGACGCGGCATTCATTCAGGGAGACGCGGCTCTGAATAACGCGGATCTGCTTCTGCGAAGAAGGAAGCGGATCAGGCAGACGCGGGAGACGCAGCCTTGTGCCTTTCCCTTAATTCAAAAATGGATTAAGTGCTCTCTGAGGGGACGCGACTTTGACTCGCGCGGGCATCTTTCTGGGACGCGGATGTGCGGATAGTTCTTCAATCCGCGTCTGGGTGTAAACTCCCAGGCGTTACATACAGCCTGTCATAGGGATTTGGTGTGATCTTTGAATATCAGATGCGGATTTTCCGCTTTGTTTCCCGAAGCAGTTGTCCACGCGTCGGCTGCTGATTGGGCTTGAGTATTGATTCTCTTAAACGAGGAACCAGTGCGGGCGGTTGGAGATCAGCGCCAGCGGCGGTTCTCGAAGCAGCGTTACACGCGTCCGGCCCTTATTGGATCTTGGCAGTTGTGCAGTTATTAATGCCGACGGTTCAGATTACGGGGCCATTAATCGCTATTATCAGGAGTTGCCTATAAATAGGGCGCCCCTTCTCCCTTCAATCCTGCCTTGGACTATTTTGTTTTTTGAAAGAGAGAGCGCTTTGAGAACCTTCATCTTCCTCAGCGAATTGTCTCCATGGATGAGGAAGGCTCTGAAGATGACCCAGGGCTTTTAAGCTCCTGTTTGGTCTCTTTAGGAGAAAACAACTCTTTGCCTTGTGACCGCGTTTGCGTCCTGGTGCAGAGAGTACAACTCTTGATAGAGGTCTCCACGGGTATGCCGTTCGTTTCACCATGACATTTTAGATTTACCATGGCCTGTACCTTGGCTTCATGTCATCTGGACCCCCTCATGAAGTCTGCATTGGTGCACTCCTTCTGGAATTTGTACCATAGACCTGAACTTCTCCGGACGCGCGTGCAGGAATCTTTGGCACTTGGCGTTGGCGCGTTTTATGGCTTATGCCTTAGCGCGTTTCATGGCCAATGCCTTGGACAAATTTCAAAAAAGGTCTGTTTCCAAAAAAGGTTTCAGACCCGCACCTTGCAACTCCTGTTCATGGAGATGGCAATTTTCGGCGTCTGTGCCTTTTCGGCGTTTGTGCCCTTTTTCGGCGTTTGTGCCCTTTGACCTAGGCGCAGAGTGGGACCGCGTTTTGATTCGCGTTTGTCTCTGCTGACGCAACAGTTTGGCTTGCTGCGCGTGTCATTCCTGCGTCTTGGCAGACTGCATGGATCATTCCCGCGTTTGGCTGACTACGTGGATCATTCCCGCGTTCGCCTCTGCTGACTTAGTTTCTCTCTGTTTACACTAAGTTGCAGATTGTTCTTATTCTCTCTTTTTGTTCCTTGCAGGTTTGCTAGGCCCTTGGTCGGCGAACTCGTTCAACGTTCACCTATGAGAGAATATATTATGGTCCTCGTCACCTATAAGAGAGTATATTACATCTCTGACGAGGACCCAACCCTCGCCAAGGTCTCTTCAGATCTGGTGCAAGAGACGGATAGGCTGAGTATCGGCGAGGGTGGTCCGGCGGTTGCGGTGGCGGATGAGATCCTCTTCCTCTCCCTACCCCAGAAGTGACATCAAGGACATTCCGTTGGATGGCCTGCTGGGGAAAGGGATGGTGATGAATGCAGGACTCTCTGCTGCCGCTGGACCTAGTGGAGGGTGGCATCCTTTGTGATGACTCCGAAACTTCTGCTCTCACCCCAAGAGTGACTCCATGTTTGTTGGATGGTCTACTAGGGAAAGAGGCGCGCCTGAACGAAGGGTTGCAGGACCTTCTGTTGCCACCGGACCTCAAGAACACCATTGCTCTTGGCTTGGTCAGCTAGGGCGCTTTCGAAGTTGGCGTCATGCATCAAAGTGCAACCGGTTCCAATTGTGCACCTGGGATTAGATGCAGTTTCAAGGAGTGAGTACGGCCTCAGAGAGAGAGAGGGACTTCTTTGTACTCCTTAATTGTAACACTCAATCTTATTGTATAAGAGAGCGTTTTGTATCACTTTCATGTGTTTGGATATGAATAAAAGTGACACTTTTCTTTTTGCCTCTTTCTGTTGTCTTGAATGTTTTGTTTTAGAAGCAAAAGAATGATTTTGGTGGACCCGCCACTTTATAAAAGAAAGTGACAAGTAGAGTGTGTACCCCCAGAGAAGGTGAACTTTTATCAAGGATCTAGGATTGACTTGATTCAAGGTCAGCTGGGGAATTTGATAAAACATTGTCAGTGGTGTAATGTTAACCTAACAATGTCTTTAGGTGGACCTGTTATTCTGTTGAAGAGAATAACAAGTGAAACTAGACCCGCGAGGAATCTAGTAAGGCTTTCACCGTTAGAGGTGTGATATTAACTTAACGGGTTGGAGATAGTCTTGTCAGAAGTGTGGTGTTAACTCGACAAGGATGTGAGTCAGAGGTGTGATATTAACTTAACTCAGAATGTCACTGTCATAGGTGTAATGTTTAACTTAACAGTGAGGTAATGCTAGAGGTGTGATGTTGAACTTAGCATTGGTCATCTCGACTTAGACGAAGAAGTCGAGGAAAGGTCATGGCCATAGGTGTATTGTTGAACTTAGCGATGACTCGGATGCTAGAAGTGTAGTGTTAACTTGGCATCGTCCATTTCAGCTTCGATACAGAAGTCTGAAGAAAGGTGACTATCAGAGGTGTGATATTAACTTGACAGGCACTCGATGTACTGCTTAGAGGTGTAATGTTAACTTTAAACAGTAGTTTTGTCAGAGGTGTGATATTAACTTGACAAGAATTTGCTTGCGATAGGAGCAATTTGAGGACCTGTCATTCTATTGATGAGAATTGACAAGTGGAATTTGAAGTGCCAGAGGTATAGTGTTAACTTGGCAAATTCGAGAGTTTGTTACTCTATGCAGAGTTAACAAGCAAGGTTTATACTTGACAAAGAGTATTCATTACCAGAGGTATAGTGTTAACATAGTAATGATTGCATTTTGTGGTCCTACCATTCTATGGATGAGAATTGGTAAGGGATTTTTGGAGGGAAGAGTGGAATCAAGTCCACTTAGGATTTTTAGCAAACCCTCAGCTATCAACGGATTTGAGATGCCTTTACCAACTACCGTTTGAGTTGGGCTAGCCATGCTATTCCCCTCAGCATGATGAGTTGTCGAAGACTTATGTTGGACTTAAAAGCCAACATTTTCCTCTATCCTTAGCAGTCGGAGGCGTCGGATCAAATGGGAACGTGTCCCTTAGGATTTTTAGCAAATCCTCAGCTGTCAACGGGTTTGTCATGCCTTTACCAACTACCGTTTGAGTTGGGCTAGCCATGCTATTCCCCTCAGCATGATGAGTTGTCGAAGACTTATGTTGGACTTAAAAGCCAACATTTTCTCCTATCTTTTAGCCGTCGGAGGCGTTGGATGTTTCCGATCAGAGGTGTATTTTTAACTTGATCGGTGGAAGAATGCCATCTAGGGATAGTATTTCTTCAGGAATTTGCCATTGATTGGCATCATGAGTGTATCGCCATTTGAGGTTATGAGGCGATACGATCCATTTGAGTAGACTGACTCTACCACAAATGGTCCTTCCCATTTGGGTTGGAATTTTCCTTTCGTCTTGTGTGTCATGACCATGGGTCTTCGGACGGCTAAGACGAGGTCGCCTTTCCTGAAAGTTCGCGATTTGACTTTCTTGTTGAAGGCTCTGGTGATACGAGCTTGATAAAGCTCGATTTGTTGTTGGGCCTGCAGACGCTTGTCATCCAAGGCTTCCAATCTTGGAGTCGCTGTCGATGCTTCTCCTCTGTTGTCATTTCCGCTGTCAAGGCGGCGCGAAGAGATGGAATTTGGATTTCCAGTGGAAGGACGGCTTCGCATCCGTACACCAAGGAAAATGGCGTGGCTTTAGTTGGGGTTCGCACAGTCGTGCGATAGGCCCATAAGCATTCGCCTAACTTATCGTCCCAGTCTCGTTGACTTTTCGAGACGAATTTCTTGAGAAGCTTGCCAATAGTCTTATTGAAAGCTTCTGCGAGGCCGTTAGCGGGCGGATAGTATGCCGTTGATGACACACTCTGGATTCTGAACTTGGCGCAGAATCTCTGAAAAGCCTGGCTGATGAACTGGGGTCCATTGTCATGGACAATCCGCCGAGGCACACCGAAGCGGTAAATAACGTGATGTTTCACGAACTTGATCACGTTAGAAGATTTCACCTCTTTCAAAGGGATAGCTTCGGCCCACTTTGAGAAGTAATCGGTTATCGCTAGGATGAACCGATGTCCCTTTGATGATGGTGGGCTGATAGGACCAACCACGTCCATCCCCCACATTTCGAACGGCCAGGTAGAGGTCGTAGAGTGGAGGTATCCTGGTGCTTGATGGATGAAATCGCCATGTATTTGACAGGCGTGACATCTTTTGGCATAGGCAACAGCATCGGCAACCATCTTGGGCCAGTAGTAACCCAATCTTTGGAGTCGGTTTGCCAGCTTCGGGCCAGGTTGATGAGCTCCACACGTACCATCGTGGGCTTCTTTCAACACTTCGTGGGCTTCTTTTGATGAGAGGCACCGGAGCAGGATCCCGTCATGCGATCTACGATACAATGTTCGCGAAATCGCATTGTAGTAGAATTTGGAGGCTTTCCTTCGGATGGCAGCCGCCTCCCTGGTGTCTTCGGGCAAGATGCCGTACAAGACAAAATCAATGTAGGGGAATCGCCAGTCTTTAAGCTCTAGATCGGTCGACACTTCAAGTGTTTCCTTATCGCGACGATCTCCCGTTGACCTCTGGTAGTCTCCGAGGGGACTTTTTGGGCAGTATAGGTCGTGGCTATAGACGAATACTTTCTCCATTGCTCCGGCTGGAAGAGCTAAGGAGGCAGCAAGGGATGCAAGTGCATCTGCATGCGCATTTTGCTTGCGCGGTACATGGTCGATGTAGAAGTTTGAAAACCTCTCGGCCATGTGGATTGTCGCGTTGTAGTAGGGTACTAGATCTTCATGCCTGACCTCATACTCTCCGCGAACTTGGCTGACGATGAGTTTAGAATCACCGTATGCCTCGAGATTTTTAACGCCAATCTCATCGGCGAATTGCATCCCAATCAAAAGAGCGTTGTATTCCGCCACATTGTTGGAACAGGGCTCGGTTAACGAGATAGCTCGGGGAATCACGTAATTTTGTGGGGAGACGAGTACCACTCCTACCCCCGCTACTGTGTGTCCCTTCGGGCTTGCCCTTGATGCACCGTCGAAGAAAAGTTGCCATACTTGACTTTCGAACGACGTCTGAGCTAGGCAGACTTCGGCGACCTCATCTGGGAGATCCTCGTAGAGTTTGGCTGCCCTGGGATCTGGGTGTTCAGCTAGGAAGTCCGCCACCGCTTGTCCTTTAATGGCTTTTTGGGGTAGGAAGTGCATCTCGTATTGAGAGAGCAATATGGCCCATTTTGCCAGCCGGCCATTTAGTGAAGAAGGCTTTGTCATGAGTAACCTCAGGGGGTTGACTTTTGATATGACATTTATGGTTGGCCTACCAGATAGTGTCGCATTTTCTGAATGGCGAACACTAATGCCAAACATTCCTTCTCGATCGGGTTATACCGATGTTCGGCTCCGATCATCGTTCTACTTAGGTAGTAGATTGCTTGTTCTCGCCCCTGGTCATCATTCTGAGCTAGTAGAGCTCCCAAAGAATGATCCATTGATCGGACGTACACCAGGAAAGGCTTTCCGGATACCGGAGCTGCCAGGACTGGTGGTTGGGTGAGGTAGTGCTTGATCTCCTCAAATGCTTGCTGGCAAGCGTCGTCCCAAATGAACGAAACGCCCTTCTTCATCAGCTTAGCGAAGGGTTGGCATCTCCCGGAGAGATTTGAAATGAATCTGCGGATGTATGCCAATCGTCCTTGTAATCCTCTGAGCTCTTTGAGGCTTCTGGGGGGTTGCATCTCTTGGATAGCACGGACTTTCTCCGGATCCAAATGGATTCCTGTGGAAGTCACAACAAACCCTAGGAATTTGCCACTGGCTACCCCCAGGAAGGACTTGGTGGGGTTCATCTTCAATTGATGAGCCCGCATGATGTCGAAGACCACCCTCAGGTCTGCTATGTGATCACCTTTAGTGCGGCTTTTCACCGCGATGTCGTCGACATAACATTCCACCGTTTTGCGTATCTGCCGATGGAAAATGGCATTCATGGCCCTTTGGTAGGTTGCCCCCGCATTTTTCAGACCGAAGGGCATGACGGTGTAGCAATATACCCCTAGAGGTGTCCTGAAGGAGGTGTGCTTTTCGTCATCGGGATACATCTTGATTTGATTATATCCTGAGAACCCGTCCATAAAGGACATTCGCTCGAATCCACAAGTATTGTCAATCATGACATCTGTGATTGGCAATGGGAATTCGTCTTTGGGGCAGGCCTCGTTTAGATCACGGAAGTCGATGCAGATCCGGATCTTCCCGTTCTTCTTGGCGACGGGGACGATGTTGGCTACCCAGTCGGGATGTTGTTCTTCCCGGATGAAGCCGGAATCGATGAGCTTTCTAACTTCTGATTGAATTGCCTCCATTATCTCTGGACGGAACCGTCGCTGCTGTTGTTTAACAGGCTTCATGTCCGGATTGATGTTGAGGCGATGCATAGCCACTTGAGGATCAAGTCCAGGCATGTCCTCATAATTCCAGGCGAAGACATCTATATACTCTTGTACAAGAGATATTAAATCCTTCTTCTCCGAAGGTGACAGGCCGTCACTTATGAAGATGGGTTTAGG
Organism: Agave tequilana; assembly: GCA_038442645.1. Classification (NCBI taxonomy): domain Eukaryota; kingdom Viridiplantae; phylum Streptophyta; class Magnoliopsida; order Asparagales; family Asparagaceae; genus Agave; species Agave tequilana. Next base: position 5,564 of record JAVJIF010012278.1, on the reverse strand, counting down.
ATTGGCTTCATCTCCTAGGTTGACTTGAACAACCTTGTCTTCTGTGGGTGGCTCACGCTGTTCAAAGCGGATGTCCCAAAGAGCATTCAAATGTCTGATCCAAGGGTCTGTATCAGATTGGATCATTTCTTCATCTTCATCCTCCATATGGCTTGTCGAAACCATGTTTACTGAAAGCCCTTTGAAGATGTTGCCGACACTGACATCTGATTCCCATGACGACGTGTCTGATGAGCAGTCATGACTTGACAGTCTCTCCGAATCAGAGGCTGATGGCACTGGAGTTGATATATAGCCCAACCCCCGGCGCGTCTGATGATAGTAATCAGGGGTTTTCCCTTTCGGTACAAAGGATCGAAGCAGCGTTCTTCTTCCTTTTCCGAAGTTCAACCCAGGCCTGTTGGTTAGATCATACCCCATGCGCTTCATCATCTTGAGCGTTCTCGGTTCATAATGATCGAACTGAGGGGATTCATCCTCACCTTCCGATTCTTCGTGGGGCATTGGTTCAGACGCGATTCGCCCAAAAAGTATTGGTCTTTGGCCTTTTCGTCTGGCTGGAACCATGAATACAGACTCTTGCGCGTCACCATTATCTTGGTATGTCCCGAAGGATGATTTCACCGGTACATGCAAAGATGTCAAAGCATCTATTGCCGACCAGAGGTCATCGTCCACGTCGGTAGTGGTATCCGACGGTATTGAATCAGAACACACACAGGGAAATACGCGAAATCTAAATCTTCATTAATATACCAACCACCTGCATCGTCGGTGGTATCAACATCGAGCTTATTAGTGCTCTTTACAATGGTTCCAACTCCCACAGGCACTCTTCTTTCTCAGGCTCAATGTCAGCTTCATTACCAGAGTCTGGCTCCTCTGGTTGTGGGGTTTCATTAGTCTCCTCCGGATCCTGATATAAGAGGGAGTCCGTGAAATAATTTTCAACCCCTTTAAACGGATGCCTTTCGGCGATCAACGTTCGGACCTGTCCACTCTCGTCAATGTATTTCATGACTTGGTGGAGAGTAGAGGGAACGATGGAATTGCGGTGAATCCATGGTCGTCCCAGCAACAGGTTGTAGGAAGTGTCCGCGTCAATGACGTAACACGTCACTTCCGACTTGAGACTCCCGATCTGGCATTTGAGCTTGATCTTCCCCATTGGGCGGGAGCTGTTGGCATTGAACCCGTAAATAGTCGTCTGGGTAGGGCTCAGACGATGGGTAGGAATGCCTAGAAACTGCATAACCCGGCGAGGTATGATGCTTAGCGCAGACCCTGGGTCTACTGGATGCGGTTCACCTCGGATGACCCAATATACCCTGTGAAGTATAGGGGTCGGTCATGCTTCCCTTTAACCTGCATGTCATCTGTTGTGAAGGTGATGCAGGGAGCATTTGGGGAGGCGTGGAGGCAATCCTCTACATCTTCCTCCCTTGGCACACGAGTCATGAAGACCTCAGCGTTTGCCAAAGCTTCTTGTAGAGCCTCTCTGGTTGACTTTGATAGCCTCAGGAGTTCATACAAGGTGATGCGTGCCGGATGTTGGCTAGTTGAGCCAAGACGTCGAAGCGGTAAGGTGTCGAGGATCCTTCTGCTGCACCTTTTAGAAGAGCCCGAGAAAACCGGGTTCTTTCTGTTTCTCCACAGGTGGTTTCGTGGAGGGCTTGGCTGGTTCTACGGCTGGTTGCGGAGAAGCCGCTGCTGTCTCGCCGTACTGCTTCAAGTATGCCTGTCCTGAACGGGTCCCCGCCGTAGGTTGGCTGGGCTCTGCGGCCAGGACTATTGTTTCCTGCTCTGAGTCAGTCAGCGAGGGAACATCAGTGTCCGCTTCTCGAGAGGAAGCGCATATCACATGGCAGGATGAAGTCTTCCCTTTGCCTTTGGACTTCCTGTTGGTCACAGTCGTCCATTGTTGCTCGTCGACGAGGTCAGGGTGGACCCACATGATTTCCCCTCGAGGTGTAGGGATGGGTACCAAGCCTTTCTCCCGCTGCTGATGAGGGTCTGTGTTGACCACCCTCAGTTCTCCTTTCGGGACAGAGATCACCCCCACGGGTGTCGGGGGTCGTGTCCCAAACTGGAGAATCGACGTCATGTTGGCCGTCATCTTCTTTTGCTCCGGTCGGAGTTTTAATACCTCCGCGTCAATCAGAGCTTGAAGGATGTCCTTAAAGACGTAGCAGCTTTTGGTAGGATGTCCGAGCATCCTGTGGTATAAGCAGTAGGTGGGATTGTCGGTCTTGCCGACTTCCTCCGGGCGCCTAATTTCAGGGAGCTTCAGTCGATTGCTCTTGTTGAGTAGCTTGAAGAGCGAATCGACGTGTTCCTCCTTGAAGGAATACTGCTTGTTGGGGCGTGGCTGGCTCGAAGAGCCACTTGCCCTGCCTGTTTGAGGTTTGGTGGGAGATTTGGTCTCCGTCGCCAAATTATCCTTCCGCTTGGTTTAGAGGGATGTGTCTGGTGCACGCCTTGTCGACCTCTCTGGCCTGGGCTTGCCTTCTTCCGCTCTGACGCGGGCGACAATCTCCTCAGCCTGTTCACCTTGCTGGACTAATTGTTTCCAGGTGCGGCTTTCAGCAACTCCTATTTGAGCAAGGAGTGAGGTTTGGAGATTATGGCGACATGTTTCCACCAGGGTGGCCTGGGTCATGCCGCTTGGACATCGGAGTGCCATGTTCCGAAATCTTTCTACGAAAGACTTGACGGACTCTCCCTTTCGCTGTTTTGTAGCTAAAAGGGTAGGCATTGTGACCTCCGAATCATCTTCGAAGAAGCGTGTCAGAAACACACTCTCCAAGTCGCCCCAGTTCTTGATTGAACCTTCTGGGAGCTTCATGAACCATTCAAAGGCCAACCCTTTCAGGGTGCCGATGAACAGTCGCGCCAGGATGGCGTCATTATCTACCACGTTCCCGGTCTGGATTTGAAGTAGTAGATATGCTGGTTGGGTGACCCCTTCCCGTCGAATGCTTGGAGGGTTGGAGCCTTGAACTTAGGAGGGTATGGAACTAAGTCCCACTCAGCCGGATAGGGCCGGACCACTCCTGCTTCTTGGAGATCTTTATGACTGGCAAGGGCATTGAGTCGTTGCTCCAGCAGGCTCATTCTTGTATGAGCCTTTTCCGGGTCTGGGTCGCTTCTTGCCTGCGACGAGGGCTTGGACACATCCGAGGTAGATCGCCGTGTCTCGTCAGAAGATTCGGAGGGTGGGCTTCCTCCCTTTCTCCCTTTCCCCTTCGGTCGTCTAGGAGGAGATCTCGCTCTTTCTTCAAGCAATTTCTCAAGCATATGCTTAAGGGAGTCAATGGATCTCTGTTGGGAGGCGATTATATCCATCTGGTGCTTCTGCGTCTGCTCTAAACGCCTGATCGTCTCCTCAGGAGTGTCTGCCATGTAGGCGGAAGCCTCCTTCTCGACGGAAGAGTTTGAAGCCTGCGACTCCACTATAGCGGAGTGAGAACCACCCATTCTAATGCCGCGGGCTAAGGCATTATAGTCATTGGGGGAATGGCCCCTGTCCGGGTGCGAGTGTGTTGATACACCCCCTCCGGTTCAGAGTCAGATTCCTCTGAGTTGACCATTAGTTGTTTTCCCTTGCTTCTGCTAGTCATGTTTGCAGTAAGCTCCGGGTATTCAACATCTGAGAAGGTTCTCCTCCTGTGGGAGCGTCTTCTCTTGGCTGACGGGGGAATCAGGGTCAGCTGTCTAATTAAAGACGGCTGGTGCACACCTGACTCGCAATGGCATCCAGAGAGTATCTGGATGAGCTGTTGACAGCAGCATGGAGAAGTGGTCTGATTGGCACTCCTTTTCCTTGTCAAATAATCCCTCAAATCTGTGGGAGGGGGATTAAAGAGACTGGTCTCGCAACGTCGACGACGGGAGACAGTCATGTGCTGTTCAGCCTGGACACAGGTTTCAGAAACGCGGCTGTTGCGTCGCGGCTGCGTCACGCGCATCTGGCGTCTCTGTTGATATGAGACGCGACTTTCGCGTTGCTGTCTGCTGCGTTGGAGCAGAGAGACTTGGGAGAGAGTGGGCTGCTGGGCCCCACGCCTATGGGCGCGTGCTTCCTGCGTTTGACAAGACGCAGAAGCTTCGCTTTGGCGTTTGGCAAGTTGGTCTTCGGAGGACTCAACTTGAGGGGTCTCGCGTTGGGTCGCCAAACGCGGATCTCACGCACTGGACGAGGTGCGGGCAAGGCATCAGATTGTACGCCGCGTCCACCCCCAGTCAGACAACCAACGGTTCCGACTTGGAGTTGACGCGCGCGTCTCCTCTGTCGACGCTCAGCATTCCGTTGCGTCGAGGAGGTGGAGAGAAACCAACAACATCCTGGTTTATAGAACCAAGTGTTCACCACGCGGGTCTCTTGAGAGACGTTGACGCGGGTATTCTGCGCGCGACGCAGTTGATCGCAGCAGCAGTGGTGCCTGGGACCACGCGGGCCTTCTGGGAGGCGTTGGCGCGTGTGTTCTGTGCGACGCGGTTGATCGCATCAGCAGTGCCTGAGGTCACGCGGGCCTTCTGGGAGGCGTTGGCGCGTGAACTTGTCTTGGCACAGTGGGCATCGGCACCCGGCAGAGCCTCAGATTGGGCTTCGGGTAGCTTTTCAGTTGAGACCCTGCGGCAGACGCGGGTCTTTGGGCTCTTGGAGCCAGAAGAGAGGAACTCTTCATACTTCGCCTGGTCGAACTCGACGACGAGGGATTCGACCATTTTCCCCTTACGGAGACGTCATCTTGCACCACGGTGCGCTCGTCAGTAACGAAGAAAGTCCCCAGCGGAGTCGCCATCTCTTGTAGGGCCGGAAAATCTGGTGGTCGGAGAAAGTGGTTTTAGCTGTAAAAGATTTCCTTGATTCAAGCGAAACGATTACAACCAAAAGAACTACTCTTCCCTCTTTTCCAGTTACAAGGGAGGGAGGATGTCTGAATCTTCCCTTTGTTTAAGGCTGGGTTCTTCGTGTGGCGATGGAGAGTGAATCTTGTTCTCCGTTGACCAGATGACCGTCCTGGACCGTCGGGGGTCTTCTCTTCGGTCGGTAGAAAGAGTAACTCAGCTCAGTCTACCAAAACTCTCAAAGAGGAGGTAGGCGAAGAGCGGCTAGTACTTAGTAAGCTCGCTGAAGGGTTTTCTCTCTCCCTGTCGTTGATCTCTCCTTTGATTGTCGTCCTTTTTCCTTCTTGTCGTCAATCGTCCTCCCCTTCAATAGTGACGGAACTATTTATAGGGTTTTTAGGGGGTGATCGTGCCCTCCTGAAAACACTCCCGATTGAGGGGCCACTACCCGCTACATGCGCGGTGACTGGCCCTTTATTTCGGGTAGTTGCAACTGAGACGCGGGTGTCGAGCCAACGCGCCTTGGTACTGAGACGCGGTCTTTGGCCGACGCGCCTTGGTACTGAGACGCGGGTGTCGAGCCAACGCGCCTTGGATGCTGAGACGCGGGTGTCGAGCCAACGCGCCTTGGATGATGAGACACGGGCTTCGGGCCGACGCGCCTTGGTACTGAGACGCGGGCTTCGGGCCGACGCGCCTTTGATGCTGAGACT